>KL287502.1:21891-32550 GCA_000699545.1 Podiceps cristatus | reverse complement strand
GGGGGCGGTGCATGCACGTTCATACGTACATGTGTAGGTTTTAGGGCTGGAGCAGGGCTAAGCTCTTCTGTCATTCTCCATCATGACACCAAGTTGTCTAATTCTGCTCTGACAGGTTAAAAGTTTTGATCTTAACCCCATTTGGGCCAACTCATAAGACTCCAAGGCTATGCTAGTAAATAATATCAGTCAGAGACTGTTCCTGGCCCCTGACTGATACAAATAAATTATCTCCCTCCTCCACACCCTAAAATAAGCAGCTACAGGCAATTTTCCCATGGGGAATGAGCTCATTTGTGCTATCCCTCAGCTGTGCTCAAGCATTGTTTGAGCATTTGCTCTTGGACACAGGTCAAAGCTATGCCAGGGGCTCTGCTAACAATGTAATGGTGTGGGCAGCTGTGGGACGCTGCCACATCCATGACTTGGCTCTGTTTAATTTACTGGTATAGACATATTGACTTCATCAAAAGTAAAATCTAGCTCCACAGGAATAATCTAGATTATTTAACCAACTACAGTACAATTATCAGCCAAGCAGGAGTCCTGGAGAATACTTCCTTTTTCCCAATTCAGGGTATTTTTCATAGATACAAGTATTTATGCATTTTCCATGAAGAACTTGAGTGAAAAACAGCAGCAGAATTGTGCTGGTTTTGTCTGGGATAAGTTAATTTTCCTCCCAGTAGCTGGTACGGGGTTGTGTTTTGGACTTGGGCTGAAGATAGGGTTGATAATACAGAGATATTTTTGCTATTATGAGCAGGGCTTACACAGAGTCAAGGCCTTTTCTGCTCCTCACCCCACCAGGGAGGAGGCTGGGGGGCACAAGGAGTTGGGGGGACACAGCAAGGGCAGCTGACCCTGACTGACCCAAGGGGGATATTCCACACCATATGACGTCATGCTCAGCGTATAGAGCTGGGGGAGAAGAAGGAAGGGAAGGACATTTGGAGTGACAGCGTTTGTCTTCCCAAGTCACTTTTCCACATGATGGAGCCCTGCTTTCCTGGAGATGGCTGGACACCTGCCTATGATGGGAACGAGTAAAGGAATTCCTTGTTCCGCTTTACTTGCATGAGCAGCTTTTCCTTTCCCTGTTAAACACTCTTTATCTTAACCCATGAATTTTCTCACTTCTACTCTTCTGACTCTCTCCCCCATCCCACCAGGAGGAGTGAGCGAGCGGCTGCGTGGTGTTTAATTGTCAGCTGGGGTTAAACCATGACAAGAATTCAGGTTTTCTCCCTGTCTTTTGTGCTGTCTGATCAGTAACACTCTTAAATCTTCAGTCACGCTACAGATGTATTTAAAGGATTTATTCCTTCAGGAGTGTCTGGTGTGTCTGAAAATGTTTGAAAAGCTTTGGTATCATAAGCTGTGATTCCTATTACAGCCAGTATAATACAGTGATTTGTTGCTTCTACTGCTAGTCCCAGCATCAAATCGTTGCGTATTGCAAGGTCCCAACCCACAGAGCACTTGAGCTCAGGTTTAAGCAGAGGCTATCCCGTTGGGTTTAATGAGCTTTGGTTGAATATGAGGCGTAGCCACACTATGACTTTGATACAGAAAGATCTACAAAGAAGGCATAAGGCCCCAGATCTCACAGAGCAAGAGCGTACTGAATTCCCTCTAGGAAGTGTGTCTATCTCTTGTTTAAATACCTCAAAGATGGAGGCTCCATTTCATCCCCAAGCAATCACTTTTAGTACTTTATTATCCCTCCTATTAGGAAGTTTATCATGATATCCAACCTAAATCTCCCCAGCTGCAATTTCAGTCCAGGACCTTTTGTTCTGTCCCCAGTAGTCAGGTAAAATAGCTTAATCCCATAAAATAGAATCAGTTCAACCTGCTGGCAAAAGCTCTGAAGTGAAACTCTGAAATTGTTTTACCGTATTAGTGTTGTGCATTTCAAGTGATGAGACAGAGAGCTATGATTGTGGGGAAAAAAGGTTAAGGATAAAAATAAAGCACAGGTTCATGAATTCAGATTGTCTCTATCTGGTGAATGCAGTAGAACAAACAAACGATGAAACCAGAAGCACGGGGAGAAGCGCAGGGGGTAGGCACACACCCCAAGCAATGCATGCTGGTTGATTCTGCAGTAAGGAAAAATTGTCTGCAAGTGTGGAACCTGGCAAATACCTTTTTGTCCTCAGCAGAACTGTAATGACTTACGGCCGCTAACCAACCACTTGTGGGAAGCAAAATCCTCATGGCCTTTGTTAATCAAAATCAGTAGTGATGCTGCCAGCAGTGTGGGAGAGTAAGGAGCATGGTGGGTCATGGTGCCTAGATCCCTGGCAGATGTGGGAGGAGTTCAGTACCAAATAAGTCAAGACTTTTCAGCTAATAGGTTGTGTCTCCTGAGCAGATATATGGAGTCATAATAATTTATGTCACAGAATAACCGAAACTCACTGTAGAGCAACATCCCACCCTTCTACTTTCCCTGGGTTTTAAAGAGGATGAGATAACCGTAAAATATCTAGGTTTGTCATATCAAAGAGCTTGATGATTTGGGTGTTTGAGAACAGAAGGGAATAGGAGTGTGCTGTTAATGGGCAAAGAAATGTGAGGTTTGGCATGTGGGAGCATGACAGCACGGCTTCACCAAGGGAAGGTCGTGCCTTACAAATCTGGTGACCTTCTGTGATGGCGTGATGGCAGCGGGGGGACCTCATTGCAGCCTTCCAGTCCCTGAAGGGAACATACAAACAGGAGGGGAACCAACTTTTTAAAAGGGTAGATAATGACAGGACAAGGGGGAATGGATTAAAGCTACAGGAAGGAAGGTTTAAATTAGATATTAGGGGGAAGTTTTTTACAGAGAGAGTGGTGAGGGGCTGGAACAGGCTGCCCAGAGAGGGGGTGGATGCCCCATGCCTGGAGGTGTTCAAGGCCAGGTTGGACGGGGCCCTGGGCAACCTTGTGTAGGTCCAGGCCTGGAGGTTGGTGTCCCTGCCTGTGGCAGGGGGGTTGGAACTCTGTGATCCTTGGGGTCCCTTCCAACCCAGACCATTCTATGATTCTATGATGTGGGAGATGGAAATCACCAGTAATAGTGCAGAAAGGTGGAAGGACAGTGTGCCAGACAGAGAAAAAAATCTCTGGGCAAGGGCAGAGTAGGAGAGAGAAAAGGTTTACTGAGCTAAACCAAGAAAGTCCCAGCGTTTCCAGTGAACACACCTGTAAACTCTTTCTCTGTGCTTTTAGGACAGTCATCACAGTGGGTGGCACAAGAAACGTTGAATTAGGGAAAGTCAGATTTCAGAGCATAAATGGTTACAGCTGAAACTATGGCTTCTTCCTTAAGGTCATAATCAGTTTAAAGTGGCACATTAGGGACTGTACCTTATACTCAACATGGGTTATCCATAGGTTTGTTATCTGAAACGCGTGCTCAAACTTCTACAGTGCTTCTGTCAAATTATTAACTGCTGGGGGTTACTTAGACTTGGAAACACATGCCAGGATATGCACCCCAACCTTCACCTTTCCCAAATTGTGTGCAATTACATGACAATGGTGACAAAATATTCAATGCTACTTTGACGTTGCATCAGTAGCATCGACTCGCAGTGAAGCACTGACAAAGGCAGGGGAAAGCTACAGATAATCTTCCGTGACTGTTTTGTTTGGTTTATTGGTTGTATTTTCCTTAGTGCAGTGATTTTCCAAAGACCACGGTTGATCTTCTGCCTATTAAAGGAACACACCAAACTTTTTATTGAAAGTAATAAAAATTCTTAATACTCTGAAAATATATCTTTTTAATGTCTGTGTATTTCTCTGTTTGTCTTTTCACAGCTTTTGCTGCCACTTGTATCTTTTGCTGTCACTGATAATATTCAGAGGATAAAAAAATTGGAGAAGGGAAAAACAAATTGGGAAGAAAGACTACTGTTTTGCTTGAGATCAAAAGAAGAAATAGAGAAAGACATGAATACGAAAATGCTGAAATACCCACTTTGAAAGAAGAATATTTTCATTTTTGAAGTTGTTTGTAAGGAGAAAAAGCACATTAACTCTGGTGAGTAATAGTGAAGTCCAAAACCAGTCTAAAACTAGGAGGTTAAAACCTCAGACTCTGCTCAAGAAATCATAAATACAGAGTCTCTCAATCATACATGAACAATAGCATTAATCTTCCCCAGGATGATATGCAGTTTGCAACCTGCTCTCTTCCACCTCCTGCTTTGATGGTCTATTTCAGATCTCGACAAGCTGCCTGTCTAGTCAATTTGTTCTTGAATTCCTCCATCCAGCACCTGTTCTGCATTAAAACACGAGACTCTACAAACAAGCGTTCCCGGAGCAGACATGAGGAAAACTCGGAACTGAAATGAACGTTCTGCTCCATTAACTTTCATAACTGAATGATGTCCTTTGTTTTTGAACATTGCTTTTAATGGCCCCTGTTAAAGATGAAACAACTTTAAGTTTAGCTGTTACTGGATCACCCTGAAATTTGTGTCTATTAAAAAAAAAAAAAAAGAAAGAAAGAAAAAGAAAAAAAGAGAAATAAAAAGTCATGCTCGTTTTCTACTCTCTAGCCGCAAACTCAAGGCTGTCAAGTTACACCCTTGGAAACAAGGATTTTTAATTGACGTTGCTTGCTCGAAGGGCACTTTTAGAATTATTTTCCACTAGAAAAAGTACAGAAGCAAAATGTGGGAAAAAAAAATGCTGGTAGAGAACATAAAAGTCACTCAGCTGTGAGTAGGAGCATAGGGTTTGCTTCATTACGTGCTTAAAAAAAAGTGCCGAAACACTGTGCTGAATTTGGCTGACATGGTAGCTCAGACTTTAAATTTACAGTAGAAAGAACCTTGCGATGCACTGAGAAAGGTTCCTCAGCACATTCATATGACTCTCAGTGCTCACGATTTTAATCAAGTTACACTTTATCAACTTATCCTTTGTCACTGATCCATGGTAAAAAGCATGCATGCTCTTAACTTGTCCCAGCTTCAAAACAAAATGTCACCTGAGACACAATACTAGTGTCTATATTAGTGGCACAGAATTGCTTAAGTGAAGGCAATTTATGCAAATTCAGGGAGGTACAGCGAAGAAGTATGTCTCTTGTGGGATGCTGCAGAACTTCTGAGAAATGTTAACCACATACACCAAATGATTGGCTGAGTTATGCAGAACTAAGGGTAGTTTCAGCTTGCAGTTTCAAACTCAAGGTTTCTGTGAAAGCACGCAAGTGTCTGCATGTGAAATGGTTGTATAAGATCTCATTTCAATTAGCGGAAAAACAGTCAATGTACTCAGGGATATTCAGAGAGCGGTTCCTCTGAGAAACTAGTAGGAATACAGTCTAGTTGTTTAAATCTAAGCAATTATTGCCATCTGAGATGCCTTTTGGTATCCAAGACATCCCCGTAGGGGTGGTGAACATAGCACAGGGCCTGACGGACACCGACCCGGCAGAGAGACACCAGATAGGACCCCGTCGAACATCTCAAATGAAGCTTCTGTATATGGATGACTGAACTGACGTCAAGATTTCCATAGACTACAGTGGAAGTTTCAACATCGAGCCCAGTGGTTGCTCCCTATATGTGGGCACCTATATGTCTAATTTTTTAAGCTGAACTCCTGCCTGAAGGAGTAATTTAATTCCCTAAACGTAAGGCGTGTATTTCAACAGAAAAAGCCTTAGGTTCCACTTCCAGCTGCAGTTCAAGAAAGACACAGCTCTCCTGTAGATCATGTGTCATATATGTCAGTCCAGATTGGATGTCTCAGAAACCCTAGAACTTTTGAAATTTATCATAAAATCATAGAATGGTTTGGGTTGGAAGGGACCTTAAAGATCATTTAATTCCAATTAACTAAAACCTAGTGTTTAAACACTGAGTTAAATCTGCAATATCCATTAAGTTTGCCACCTTCCAAATTCTGTAAGATTTATCTCCCTTTCTGAGATTGTTGCCCAGTGTCACTTACAAGAGTTTTTTGAGCTGCAGTTAAAAACCTTCATAGCCAGTCATCTAATTACAGGCCATTAACCAACAGCCTTGCACAGATCAGCATCTGTGACAACAGAAAAATAGAGAGCTGGAGTCTTAATGCAACAACAATAAAATAAGCTGAGCTTTTGTATGAAAATGTCATTTGAGCACCCCTGGGGTATTCAAAGTGTAAACAACCAAAGAGGTTCCAGCAACGCATGCGTAGAAAGAACCTCATCTAATTCACTGCACTGCATTGGTTCAGGATACTCAGACTTTCCCTGATAGCTCCCTAAAAAAGTTTCTAGTAATTCCCCAGAGAAAATCCATAATGTCTTTACATATTTTGCACTACTGCTTACCTAAATCTCAGTACTCAGTACTAACATTTTCTTTTATTATAAGAAAGCAAATAACTTTTTTCCTTCACCCAGTGGGCACAGAGAACAGATGATTCCTGAGACTTTTATAACAACCTCTTTACTATATCTCAGAAAATTGGTATATTCCTGCCCTTACTTATTTACTGTTTAAACCCTTTTCCCCATAAGATAATAGCAGATACGCTGCTTTGTGATGACTTTCTCAAGAGACTCTAGGTTCAAGACCCATTGTGTGTGGTACACATGTTTATTTAATAACAGACACCAGTGGAAAAATTTGTGTATCTAAAAATCAGTTTCTAGTGCCACCTGACGCACTTTTAGATACCGAAGATTTCTTCACAGGGCTGATAGATGTGACAGAAGACACACAAGATCATCTGACTTTCAAACTGGAAACCTAGTGGAATAACTAGTTATCTAAAATGTAATGGGATTTCTGAGACTACATAGATGAGTCATTCCTGAGTAGATGAAGCCATTTTTATAGCCTTCGTTTTGCAGATGGAGAGGAAAGGCCAGGGGAAATGCCATATCCAGCATAAAAAATTAATTTTCTGGTAAAGTCAGGTGTCAAATGTAGAGCACTGGAATCTCTCAGTTGTGGTTTGGCCAAGGTTTTGAAGCTGAATTGTACACACCAAGTGCAAAAAGTTGTACTCCGAACATTGGCAATAGATTCTCATTCCAAGTCAGAGAAAGGGCCGTGTTCAATCCAGTTTTGAAGTGGTTTATATCTCATCATGTTTTTCCTCTGCTGGTTATGCAGGGATCAGAGTCAAGGAAAGGCATCTTGAGAAAAAACTATGAATCTGTGTCCAAAATCTAAGATATTGTGACGGGTGCCTAAAATTACCTTCAGTAGGTGGTGAGTGGTCTGAATAGGGAATATTGCTCACAGGTTGACTAATATGTCCCACATAAATGTTGATTATCTCCTTTAATGACAAGTTTGTGTGGTTCTCTACAATTTTGGGGTAAGCAATTAGTATCAAATACAGGTTTACACTCAGGAATATATAGGAAACAGTGTGGCCAGGGTAATTGCAAAGGCATTTGTAGAGGTTTTTCATAGGGACCACTGTATAATACTTTCCTCTATTGCTGATTTTGGCATGCTGACCTGCATTTTCTCAAGAACTTTATTAAGAAAGGTGTTCTTTTCTGCGTTGTCTTCATTTCTTGACCTCTTCCTTATTGAAAACATAACAAGGGGTCAGCTATTAAAAGCTGAATTTATTTATCTGCCTTGAGACTCAGGCCTTGCGCAAGTTTAGTGAAGTGCTTGCATTAAGGGTTAGTTAAGGCATTAACCACACAGCCAAACATTACCTACAAGCAATTAAATGCTATTGTGTCTTATTTCCTATTTATCATCTATGGTTTAAATAGATGGGAAAACCAAGGAGATATGGTGCAACAGAGAGGACAAAAAATTTAACCTAAAATGTACATATTCTAAGTGTGGGTTGTCAGTAAAGTCTCAAACCATGCAGCTCTCCAAAAACGTTGGCTGCCATCATGTAAATCATAGAATTATAGAATCATAGAATGGTCTGGGTTGGAAGGGACCCCAAGGATCACAGAGTTCCAACCCCCCTGCCACAGGCAGGGACACCAACCTCCAGGCCTGGAGCTACACGAGGTTGCCCAGGGCCCCGTCCAACCTGGCCTTGAACACCTCCAGGCATGGGGCATCCACCCCCTCTCTGGGCAGCCTGTTCCAGCCCCTCACCACTCTCTCTGTAAAAAACTTCCCCCTAATATCTAATTTAAACCTTCCTTCCTGTAGCTTTAATCCATTCCCCCTTGTCCTGTCATTTTCTACCCTTTTAAAAAGTTGGTTCTCCTCCTGTTAGTACGCTCCCTTCAGGTAAGCACAGCATTCTCTCTTGACTTTCATCCATCTTAAACTTGCTCTAAGGCAATGGTGCTGATTTCACAGCTGCAGCACAGGACATCCTACCAGCTACCCAGAAGGCCTTGTGCTTTGCAGTGGAATTGGATATAGGGAGAGTGCTTTCATTTGCATAAATGGAGATTATAGTCAACAGCGATTGAGTCAGTACAGCCTAAGGAAAACTGCCTTAAAAAACATGAGGTGAAGTCTTGAGTTTCTTGCTAGAAGCCCTATCTGGTTTTCTGACACTCAGACCTAGTAGTGTGGGAATAATTCTGATATAATAGAACTGCAGTGTTTTGGGATGCAGATCAGTACCTCCTCAGAGCTCCATGCTGTACCAAGGATATTCTGAGGGAAATTGGGATTTTGATAGGTCCAGGGGCTGGAGCAGGGGTCTTAGCACTACCTAGCCCTAGGGGTGGCATTCACCTTGCATATTCAGACATCAGAATTCAAGTATTTATATGCAATGTGTTTATATGAACGTGGTGCCTTAGTTGTCGTTATAGTTTATGTAGATCTGGGGCTAATATTTGCCAAAACATAGGCTCCTAGTGCCATTTAGAATCATAGAACTGTAGAATCATTATGGTTGGAAAAGATCTCTAAGATCCTCAAGTCCAACCGTCAACCCAACCACCACTATGTCTACTAAACCATGTCCTGAAGTGCCACGTCTACACAGTTTTTGAACACCTTCAGAGATGGTGACTTCACCACTTCCCTGGGCAGCCTGTTCCAGTGCTTGACTACTCTTTCAGTAAAGAAATTTTTCCTAATATCTAATCTAAACCTCCCCTGTTGCAATTTGAGGCCATTTCCTCTCATTCCCCTTCCCATCCTGAGTTACCTGATATTTTCTCTTGGCCCTTGTTGTTGGTCCTGTGGGAATCAGGATACTTGGCCTAGGGAGTGCAAATAGCACTGCTTATTTGTGTTGAGGAAGTCAAACGGAGTCTTGTCTCTCTCTTAACTGTGATGGGACGTAGAGCACCCAGTGAACAGTCACAGGTAGACACCTGAATGTGGGTGGCTAGATGTGGATCTGGCTTTAAGGCAGGTATCTTCGTTAGGAAGCTAATCATTCTGAGCCCCCTCTATAATTAATAGCGAAAGATTCCCTTGAGATGGCAATTCAGAATAATTAATTGGATCCTTCCTCTAAATTACTCTTTGAAAAAGCCTTCCTCTCTCCATTGACCTTTCTCTCTCCACTGACCCATTACAGGGTAACATGAGGGTATCTAGACTCAGTGCTGGCACTAATATAGATGTCTGACTTTTTTGGGACCACTGCTACAGCAGTATATACCCCAACTGATGCACACGTGCTTAGGAAAATCTCTACCAGCTTCTTTCCCTGGGGAATGGAAAGTTCTGTGGTTATTTTAGTTTCATTCCCACCCACCGCAAGGATGGGGTATAAAACTAAGTACATGTTTGGCTGTAACCTTTGTGCTGTTCAAGACCGATCCAAACCTCATCAATCTCCAAAGTAGGTTTGCCCTGACTGGGGTGGCCCTTGGATCAGGCCTATGAGATCAAAGATAAAGGGGAAGAGAGCCAAAGACAGATTTAGAAATATAATCAGCTAGCCATAGCTACATTCTTAATTAAATTGCTGCAGGCCAACAGCTGCTCTTTAGGGAGTCTCTAAACTCTAACACATGCCCCTATATTACAGTAGTAAAACCAAGGAATAATTTTGCTCGACAATAGCTTTCCTGTATACATTGAAATGGCCTAATGTACTTTCATGCCTTAATTTAGTGGTTTGAGAGTAAATATATAACTGTGAGGTTTTCTTTTTTTTTTTTTTTTTCCTTTTTTTTTTTTTTTTTACTGGTCCTGCAACCATGATGTCAAAGTAAGGGAAAATATTTTGTAAAAAACCAAATTAACAAACCACAAGAAATCCATATGGCATTTCCCCTCACCCTCCACACTGTCTAACATCTGCAGCTCTGAAATCTGAAGTATACCTTTTCTCCACAAATACATCTCTCTGCAGACGTCAGTACCACTGATCTTAAACCAAATCTGATGGCAGAGGCAGAGAAGGCAGTAATGACCTCTTTTAGAAGGATCTATACCTATAGAGAGGCTTGAGATTAACTTGACCTGACTTTAGATGCCTGAGATATAGATGTCCAGTTAAAAAGTCTTCCTTTATTTACCTTTCTTTACTATTCGTCCCTACACAGAGCTCAGTATTGGGGTGGGAGTGTTGATCTGCTTGAGGTCAGGAAAGCGCTGCAGAGGGCCCTGGGCAGGCTGGATTGATGGCCCGAGGGCAAGCGCAGGAGGTTCCACAAGGCCAAGGGCCGGGTCCTGCCCCGGGGTCACACCAGCCCCAGGCAGCGCTCCAGGCGTGGGGAGGAGCCGCTGGGAAGCCGCCGGC
>KL287502.1:660-17375 GCA_000699545.1 Podiceps cristatus | reverse complement strand
CCAGCCAAAATGGAGCCAATATATCTTTAATAGTGGCACAGGGGAGGGGTGGTGGAGCATTTTTGGGTGTCTTCAGGAGCTGTTGTCTTTGGCTAAGCCACCCTGTCTCTAGACGCTTCCTGTCTTTCTGAGGTTTTGTTAGTTTAGAGAGGAACTGTGTCGGACTTGAGGTTCACCCGGGAAATTGGTTCTTGCCATAGTCAGCAAAAGTGAAGAGAATGGAGAAAAAGACAGTCTGAGGCTCCCTGCCCTGCAGCCCACCTCCCCGTGAAGGCTCCAGAGCACTGCTTCTCCAGAGCAGTTTCTGGAACAAATGTGCTCTTACGGATTATAGGTGAGTTATTTCCACAGCTTTGTTTTAAAGAATTTTCCAACCCTAAACATGCAGACAACCCAGAGACCCAGCTCCTCTCTTCCCTCTGCACACCTTCTCTTTGGCAAGAGGCAAACCTGGAATTTCCCTTTTACATTTCATCCTTCATTACAGCTCCCAGAAATGGAAAGGGAGGTCTGGGATGGGGGTTGTGCTTTGCGAAACACCACGGCTGGGCTGAATGTTTCCTATGCCCTGATCTGTCACACCGTGTTTCAGACGCCTCGTCTTGCTCAGGATGTATCTTGAGCATCATAAACCCGCTCTAGCTCTACCGTCTCTCACCAACCTTACCCTGTAAGCATGATTATGCCACACATCAAAAGGCTGTCACTCCTGCTGGTATAAATGCAAAGGGAGACACAGGCCACTATAATATGACTATCCAGACTCAAGTACCGACACAGAAGTACACAGACAGACATACCTGTCACATCCCCCCCCTTCCTAAATATATTTTCACCCATGGATGGGAACTAGACATAGACATGGGCATGCTTTGACACAGACACATGCCAAATTGGTTGCAAAGCTGCATGTAGTCATACACGTGCGAACAGCTAACTCAGATAAATCCAAGATGCGTGAGTACTGGTATCTATAATAGATGTTTCTAAGTCTTCTCGTCTATTGATAATGACTAAAAAGGCTATGATAATGACTAAAAATGACTATGAATGTATCCTTCTCTAGAAAAGAGAAGGATCTGTTCATAGAAATGTTTGATGGTAGTGTCTGAGCTGTCATTAAAAACTGATCCCCCCAAACTGCCCATCAAGGAATCCTATTTCCTTTTCAGCCGCCACAGGATGGCAGGCAGTAAATACAGCCAGCTAGCGAAGTCGTGAACAAATTAACACGGGAAAGGTCTGCCATGGGGTGACGAGGTACCAGAGACAATCCCTCCCTCCCCACAGTAGGCAATGCCATCTCCATTTCCCTGTGAGATTATTCCTGGGAGCAAAACATCTGGTTTTGATTCTCTTCTTTATCCTGCACCTTCTCCCTGCAGGTCCCAGGAGCAGCTCCTTAGATCTCTGAGGTGCCCTTAGTCAAAGCCGCTCTATACAAAACCCCATGGCTCAAATTATTCTGGTGCGTTCCCACAAACTGTGGCTATATTTTCATCCTGACAGAACTTTATTTAGCTTTCTAGATGGTTGCTGTATTTTAAGCTCTGTCCAGGAGCAGCATGAAATTGCCAGCACAGCCCAAGGCACACGCTTTGCCACCCATAAATCTGTACGTTACAAACCAAGTCTAACCTTGAAACTTCTTCAGACATTATTTTTTACTTCTGCTAGAAATATGAACCAGTCCCCTGTGGCACATATTTTCAGTCATCTTCTGGGATTTTACATTTAAAATTTTTGCTTTTATGGCAAGCTGGGTACTGGAGCAGAATTTGGCATCTCTTTGTTATTTCTATATTATTTATTAATGTTTGTCTGATTGCATTTTTTGCAGTGCTTGTGTACATAAAACTGAGGTCTGGACAGTAGTCAGTATTTCTTAAGTATTTACCCTGGCTCTGAAACAGACTCCAGCTTTGACCTTGGAACGAATCACTTTAATCCATTACCCCTGTTCTAAATAGCAGCAACGGGAAGTTGGCTCCGATTATGTAGGTGGCAGTGCCCTATAGCAGATGCTCCTAGGCTCCCAAACCCATTTATCACAGCTCTATATTGTTGCCTATGGACAAGTCTCTTTTAACAGAAACTGTTTCTTTAGGATGAGGAGAATTTCAGGAGAATTTCAGCATGGTCTCAGGTGTCCCATGACTCCCTGAGCAGCCACAGCATCCTTCTAAACTCTGCAGCTGTGTGGCCAATTATTCTCCTCCCAGAAAAAGCCCCCTCAGTTGGTGAAAGAAGAGTTCCTAAGACAGGCGTCACACGAGTATCAGCATTTATTAATACTGGTCCTATCTGATACCACATGTGCTTAAGTCTGCAGTGCTGCAGAGGTATCAGTACATACGCGTTGCTGCTCTACCCGTGCACTTGCTGCCGTCTTCATCGACACCACGGAGAACAAGCTCCTGTTATTCGCATTTGTAAAGGGGGATAAAAGCACCTCGACAGGATGCCAGATGTATCATCCCCTCTGTGCATGTGGCCAAAGATCTTGCTGTTTCCCAAATTTGCTAGTTTGATACTTTATCTAGATTCCATTTATGTCTGAAACGCTGCATCTCTCAGTTAAAGCAGGTGTATAGTAGGGGAGCTTTGATCAGGCAGCTTCACCCCTGTGCACAGACTATACCAATAAAAAATAAGCGGTCTTGGCTGTGTAATTGTCTTCACAGCTCTGTGGGCAGAGCTGCACCAGACAACACCTTTTCATGCTACAGAACAGCATATACAAAGGGAGAAACTTGAAGCATAAACAGAGTTCACTGCATCAACTCATGGTTTGAACCTGTTCCCTTTAGGCCAGCGATCACGCTCATTCTGGAGGGTAAAATTCTCTGTTATATCACCTGCGGCAAGAGCAGAAACTGATCCCACCGCTGCCTGCAGAGTAGTCAGGAAGAATAGGCTGTGTCCCTAAGGGACACCATGCCCTAAGGGGTGGCATCAGAGAGCTACGGAGCTGGGCAGTTGTCCTCTGGGAACGCCTCGAAACAGGGACTTCGAGCATGTCATTGGCGACTATGCATTTCCAGCCTTTTGTGGCAACATTTCTTTGGGTGATGAAACGCTCGTGGAGCCGACATGCCCACACCTCGCTGCTGAGCGGGACGTGACAACGTGACTCAGCTGTAATGTGATTGCAGGAGAGGTGCAACGAAAAGTGTTAGAAAGTGAAACACCAGCTCATGGGGGTGTTGATAACTTTCCCTGGACTAGAATTCATCCTCCTTCTCCAAAACAGATATGTGAAATTATTCTACCACTTTTCATGTGCAATTTGGCCCCAGAAAGTCAAGGAAATTTGGACTTCATTTTGAAGAAATTTCCTCTGTCATTTTCCATCCAGTCCCTGCACACTTTAATGTTGTTTAAAATTGTATTTTTTGTCAGTTGCTCACTTTTCTATTTGATGGTATCATGACTCACTGGGCAAACACCATAAATAGTCATTTTGATGAAAACAATGCTTTTGAAAGAAACTAGACTATGAATGACACAGTGAAGCAATAGTTTTTTTGTTCTGTTTTGGTCTAGCATCAAGCACAGCATGACCCCAGTCAATGGTTGTAATCCTTGGCAAGAACGATAATTATTAGGGATTTATAAATTAATAGCAATTAACGATGAGTAGTAGCTACTAATAGTGCTTCTGTTCGTTCTGGGTTTTGCTGATCATGTTTGTGATACTGGGATGTATTAATGAAATATTTTTCGCTTGCTAGCTGTCTCCCACATGCATTCATCAACCTTCTCTCTCCATTTTCTTTTTTTCAAAATGTTTGAGACTTGGACGGTAAAAGAGGGTCCCTGCTGGGTCCTCCTGGGGGAGTTTTACATGGCTGAACCAGAGAAAATATATTAATCTTCTAAGAGGAACTGCCGGAGGCAGGGGTCTCTGCAGTCCACTGCCTTGATGTTTCTACTGCCTCATGTCCTTCCACTCCAACCCCTTCATATCTGTGTCAGCATGTGAAGGAAATGTTTGGGACCTCCATTGTCCAGCACTACGATAGCTTCAGTAAGAAAGGGACTTGCAGAGATGTTTGCCTGCAGATGGTCAGATGATTTAGGGAAGCCGTGGAGTCACCATCCCTGGAGGGATTTAAAAGACGTGTGGATGTGGCGCTCAGGGACACGGTTTAGGAGTGGACTTGGCGGTGCTGGGTTAACGGTTGGACTTGATGATCTTAAAAATCTCTTCCAACCTAAATCATAGAATCAGAATTGCAGGGGTTGGAAGGGACCTCGAGAGATCATCGGGTCCAACCCCCCTGCCAAAGCAGGCTCCCTAGGACATAAATGATTCTATGATTATTACTATGGACACTTCAGAAATACTCACAGGTAGAATTCAATCCCATTGGGTTCTCCCAAGGCTACTCAGTTTATCCCAAGATCTGCTTTTATGGAAAGAATTACATCTCTATTGTGAAACTTACCTCTTCAAATGGGGGATATGTGCAACCCCAGCAAGGTCCCATCCCTACTCTGCAGCAAACGCCTCACCAGACCCGACCCCACCACATCAAACAAGCATGTAGTCTATCCACAAGGCCAGAAAATCAGCAGAACAGACCTTTTTTTTTTATTTTTTTTTTTTTTTTTTTGGTGGGAATATAGATGTTCTATATCTGGGATCTTGTTTTCTACCCACCATAAGCACTTCAGAAACATTTCCTTTCACGAAATACTTGATTCTCGAAGACAGGCTTTGCATGGACTTATTCTGTGACCGTTCATGGTTTCTTGAACCATCCTGGCATGTTCCAAATATCTTTTTTGTTCCTGTTATTTACCAACTCTCAGAATTCACAAATGGCAATGGGGAGAAATTAGTCATGGATTCTGCACCTTCTGGAAGGTTTTTTCCTACAGTTCTATTGACTGGCATAAAGGCTTCTTTCTCTTCTTTTTTTTTAAAGGTTTATTTGACAAGTGATATGCTAAAATACAGGCAGTCCAACAAGGGGAAGACATGACTAAGCATCATCAGACAATGAGCTCCTCAAAACGAAAATGATCAGCAGAAGCATCATCCTGTCAGCTTTCGGGTTGCTCAGCTGAGGTAAAACCTCTTCTGTATCACAGCTGTGATTTTTCACACTCTGGTGAGAGCAGGGCTATATTGAGGGTCTGTGTACCTCGATCAGGACAGGAATCCCCAAGGCGGTTTTGTTTCCTTCGCTCAGAAAAGCACTGCATGACAGACTTATGACCTCTTCTTCTGGCCCTAAAGGACATCTTTTTCACTTTTTCTACAATGGGAATCCATTTTGTTCTCTCCTGGTACTCCAGCGGTGTCTGATCTGCCCCCGTTACGACACAATTTGGTTCGTTCTGTGAACAAGTGTATCCTCACGCGGCTAGATTTGAAATACGGGACAATTGTGAAGAGATATGTCACATATCAAAAGGTGCCTTCCGGAAAGGTAGTTGCCAAAACAATTTTTTCAAGTAGTGTCTTTGCTTTTAAGTATCTGCGCATGTAAGTTTGTCTATGAGTGCACCTGGAAGGGACTCACAATCTTAGACGCACAGATTTTCAGCCAGATCAACCCTGAGTGTGCAACTGTGATGCTGTCACTCTGTCTGGTGTGCATGATGCAGAGCGTGTGCTGAGTTTCTAATCTTACACTTACTTTATGGAAGGTACAGAAAAATACCACCCATATTTTATTTCTGGCAAGCCAGCATGAAGTTAGAGTGCTAGACAAAGGTGATGCCCCATAAGACTGCCTAAAACAACTTAAGTTCTTTAGAAGTTTTGAGCTGGTTTGAAGACAACACACTGAGTTTAAACTGGAGAAGTTCTTTTGGTTGCATGACCATGGGTTTTGGTGTTGGTTTTGGGGGGAGGGTTGTGTTGTTTGGGGGTTTTTTCTTGGTTTGTTTTTTTGTTTGTTTGTTTGTTTGTTTTTTGTTTTTGTTTTTTTTTTTTTAATCTGTTACTAGGCTCCCGAAAGCCTCGCATCATCAGAGACTTCATTCCAGAAATGTCAAACCACATCTTGAGAAATTCTGTGTGAGTCTGTGTTATCTATGTGCTTGTGTGCTTATCCCTAAGCACCATTGATTCTTCCTGGTGGGAACAGAAGCACAGCTTCAAATGCTAGTGCTGTCCCAAATGACACACAGTTACTTCAATTCAGTATAGGTCTACCTACATACACATATACTTTTCTTTCTTCATTTCTCCTGTCTTTTATCTTTGGCATGCATCATAACTCTCCCCTGGCACTTTTATTACAGGAAAGTGAAGGAATTCACAGAACAGCTAGTTCAGAAACACAGTCACTTTTGGATTTATAAATGAAAACATTCATTTTGCTGTTCTGCTGGGCTTTTGACATATTTCAACAACTTCACCAGGTAAACGGGAGAAGAAAGATAGATGGACATAGGCTATGTAAGAAACTTCAGGGAAACCAAAGAATTTTCTGTGTTAAATAAAACTGGAAAAAAAACAAAAAGAAACCCCAAACAAAACAACCCTAGGCTGTATCACAAGGTGTTTGGTGAATTCATAGCTCACATTGTCTACATCGTGCAGTGTGGTTACATCTCTGCATAAATGCTCATATACATATTTAAGATGAGTATCGTATAATCAGATACTACTCCTACCAGTAAACATGAATTCACAGGTATTATCATATCATTACTCCTTCAGAAACACGGCTGCTACAATCAGACAAAGAAATGCATTTTACCTTGGGAGGGGTTTACCGTGGTGGGCCAAGGAGCGGGGGAAGCAGTATGCAGACAAGGTCTATGAAGCGACAGTGTGAGAAAATCGGTCAAGCTTACAAATTGAATAAGATGAATCTCATCCATAAAACCTCAAAACAGGACTTGCAGGAGATGACACACATATTTCTGAGCAACAGCTAGAGCATGGGGCAATAGCCCAGAGCATTGTGAATGACAAGGCACACCACTGTGTAGGCCACCAAATTGAGTTCAAATAGTCTATTCCTGAAGCAGTTGTTTAGGGACATTTTATTCCCCACGGAGGGTAAAAACAGTGTTTCTAAGGGGCAAATAATCTCATCATAAGAGCAAAACCTATGAAAAACCAAATGGGTCAGCTGAGAAAAATTAATCCTGAAATCAGTTCTAGGAAAACCTGCAAATTCTCTAGGGAATGGCATTATGGAGGAAATTCTGGACGAAAAGACGCTTAAAATCAGGTGTAATTGTAACAACAGATTTGGCTGAAAAAAAATAATCTGGTCATAGATGAGAATGTTGGAAACATAAAAATGTTTTGTTTCAAAATGATGCAGATGGATGTATCTTGATTTTTCACTCCAAAGCAGTAATTAACAAGCTGAGGTTAAAAAATAGCTTTCAGAGTAATGAATAAGTAAAAAAATTAGCTGGAACATATCACTAGGGGGCAAAGTATTATTAATTGACCCCCCAGATTCAATTACTGAAGTATTTATTTGTTTATTTACTTGTGGACATTGCTGAAAAAAATATTACATATTCACTTTCCCTTCGGTTTCCGGATCAAAAAAATCCACGCTTCACACCCTGCTCTAATCCAGGCTTGGGTGGGTTTAAGCAGAGGGTAATGAAATGCCTGCCAATATCCTTGCTCTGTCTGAGACCCCTTCTGCATGACTGGGTGTCGCAATGCAAGTTACTGCTGGAATGTACTATGTAATTCTGGCAAGAAGTCAATGGGCTCAAACTCCTCAAATAACCAAAGCATGGTACTAAGGAATCAGTGGAGCAGGCAGCAGCCCAGACAGCCAGTCCATTAGCAGCTTAACCACAGCAGATGTAAAGTCACCAACAAAACTCCCTACGGAGTCTCCCAAAGAGCCAGATGCTACTGCTATAAAAAGATCTTCTAGAAACTTGGCATGTCTCCTGCCCACATTTTTTAAAAAGAAACATTCTCTAGATCAGAGGGTTTTGGTTTTGTGTTGGTTTGTTTTTTTTTTTTTTAATTTGGGGTTAGGGGTAAGGGAGAGGAGGAGGGGAGGAGAAGGGAAGGGGGAGATACTACTCTTTGCTTGTGAGTGAATCTTGTGCTCATGAAAACAAAACTCGGCGATAGCACGTCCTGAAGCACAGAAGGCAATAGGCACTGTTCCAGCCTTCCCCCACACACAGCTTTGCTAGCGCACCTTGGACTGACCTGGGGGACCTTCCTTGAAGAGCCCTGCCAATGACCTTGGGGTGAAACACCAGCTGTTATTTCATTCTGGTCTTCTTCACTGGTGAGCCCAGTTTGCCACTGTGAGCCCTGCTTGCCCCACGTGCTGCACTTTGGCAGTCCTCGTGCCTTGAACTCTTGGCCAGTGCACGTCAACTCAGCTGGTTGTGCTTGGCCTGTTGGTCTTTGCCTCTTCTGTTGCTCCGCCAAAGGACTTGGTTGCTCACTACCAGCCCTTCAAGCTTTCCTGAAATAGCTGTGAGCCTCATGTAAGTCCCAGCTGCTGGATTCATGTGATGAGAGTGTTTCAGCTGTGATTTTAGTAACAGCAACAACAAAACCAATAAGAATGTATAATCCATATGGTACAGATACCATCTGTGCCAATAAGATAAACATTGAAGCCTAGGACAGATGGAGACACCGACTCTAAAGATATATACACTTAGATGGGTGAATGCCACCCATACGCTCACCTGCATCTGCGGATGAGGACAGATGTTGTTTGGGGAATGTATGATGAAATATTCTGCCAGATTTAAATATAATACCTCAAGGTGATCCCTTACTGGGAATCTGAGTAGCGGCAGGGTGGTGGCTTTGTGTTTAGCAGTTGAGGAAGAAAGCGGCTGATGGCCCACTGGAGACATTAGGATTTCTCCTCCACCTAAACTGCACCTGATGTGGTTACTAAATCTCTCTGAAAAGAAGTCAGAACAAACAACCATGCTTTGATTTTGATGGGAATTTTGACAGGTTTGGCCCTAGACTAGGCCACGTCGGACTCGTGCAATGGCAATAGCCCAATTTAGAGATGAGCTTTGGTGACAGAACAACGTGGGATGGAGGACAAAGCAGAGGTAGTAAGATGGCACCTGCTAGCAGAGTGTTTCTCTACTGAGCCCTCACAGTGCTCCTCAGCTGTATAAGTCCTAGAGCTCAAGGAGTCTTTAAACTAGCAATACCCTTGTAAGGGTGTCAGAAGACAGGAGACATTGCCAAGTGAATCATTGCACCAGCAGGAAAGGGCGGAAAAACTGCATTTTCCAACTACTGTATGCCTTTGATTCAAAACTATATTAAAATATTATTAGGGTCTAAATACGTATTTACAAGATGGTGAAAGCAAGATGCCTACAAAATGGTGTTTGCCCCAAGACAAACTAGGCCCTAGGGAATCACAGGAGGCAGTGGGGAGAATAGAAGTGGATGCTCACAAAGGGAGCCTTGAGGAGGAGACGGACAGTGGTGGTGACTATCTCTGGCATCCATCTCTGACTCGCTAGAGCAGGTCTAGCTGCTAATCTCATGGCCGTGTCAATGGCCTGTTCAACGCACGGCTCTGTTCAGGACTGATGCTTCAGAGGTAGTTTCTTCAAAACCAGTGATTTATAGTATCATATTTTTTTTCCCTCTTACTTGCACATGTGTGTATAGTTAACCCAGGATGGATATAAGACTTTCCTCTCATTATAAGCATCTTTTTCCTCCTCGCTCTGCACTAGCCTTTTGAATTTCCTTTAGCATTTAATGTTATTGCCATCAACCTGATACTACATTTAGCGCTCTGACTGCCGACTTTCTATTATGGCTATTCAATGGTACATTCTGTTACAGCTCGTATATTCATGTAATTTGATTGTTTGTGCTCTCTCGTTCGTAGCAATGCTTCTCGGCAGGGATGACCTATTCGATCATTGCTATGTGGTTTGTGTCCTGGTATTACAATGTTCCAGTCATTATCTTCCCTCCACTAAGTTTCCAAGTTGTCTGTTTTAACAATATCTCTTGTTTAAATGGAGTGTCACATATTTAGATTTCTTTGGTATTTCCTAACAAACTGTACCAGCCTCTAGCTTCTCCTTTTTTCCACCCCCAAAGGTATAGCTTTTTTTTTTTTTTAAACTTTTAAAACTATTATCCCTCAGAAAATGAGCCAACTTAATCCATGATTTTTCACACTTCTCAGCTTTTCTTTGCCTCTACTAAGGTTTTTTCCAACAGCATTTATTTCCCATTTCCCTTTCCCTCACACAGACACAGAAACGGTGATGAAACCAGGTGACAAAGAATCCCATGTTTTACTGTGAAAAGCTACAAGACCAAGATACATATGTTAGAACAATTTTCAGTTTGCATTGGGAAAGACATTTTTCTTGTTTCATAGGTCAGACTGTTGGAATGGGAAGTAATCCTTGTGGAGAAGAGATGCGTTTTAGCAAGCATTGTGTACACTTCTATTTCACTTTGTTTTTTTCCTTTAACGGTGGTATCTTCCAAAGCTGAGAAACATGAACAAGGTTGTGTTTGCTGCTGATTGCTGAGCATTCTACTTGGTTTAATTTCTTTTCTCCCTTATACTCTTACAGCTATGTATTTACAAATGCAATAAATACAAAGGTCCAGTTGTTTTGGAAGGAAGAGGGGAGGGAAGGATATAGCTAAATGACAAATACATTTTTTGATTGATTTAGTCATGAAAAAATTTACTCCCCTTTCTCCTCTCTCCCTTAACAATTTTGTATTGCTGTTTATACTCTGGATTAGAAAAAAATGGCAGTGCCCAGGTATTCATAGTTCAGATTCCAGTTTCTTCAGTTTCCTGAGTGTATTGAATCTCCACAGAGGCCACCCTCTTCCCATGAAGAAATAAGACAAAACAAACAAAAAACCTTTTATCCAAATATCTTTAGGGACAGCACATTTTGTAGCTCTGTAATGGGAATCTGGGCTGAAAAATGAGAAGACATTCCATTACATCGAAATCCAAGGCCAGCATCTGGAGTTCTCGGCGCCTATCTTGTCCTACAAATAAAGTTATTTTTAAGCATTAGAGGAAGGAAGAAAAAAGAAAGAAATAGCAACATCAGGAATCAGCCTCAATCATCCTCATGCATCTGTACTCAGCTTATTGGCAGCGAGGCCTGCAGCTGACTGTCTCTTCACTACGTAGATGCCAACTGACACCAAAGAGCAATCGCACAACACGACAAAATATCTTTAGTCAGTCCCAACCCCACAATCTTGCACTTGATGTGCAAATGACAGACAAAACATGGGAAGCAGGCAGGGGAGGCGATACAGCCATGCCAGCCATGAAGCTGGAGTAAAGACTCAGCTTTCCAGAAAAATGTTCCTGTTGCTGAACCACTAGACAGTTTCTCTTACTTCTGTTATTCCTCTACTACCTGTAGTCAGTCTCCCATCAGCAATATCTGAGCACAGGCATTTCTCTTAGGTAATGTCTAGATTTCAGGCAGGATTCAGTTCCTGAACCATAAGCATCTGATGCAATTTGAGAGACTCGAGGCATTCAGAACATTCCCATAGAGATGGCAAATATGACATAGGGCTTGCGGGAGGTTTGTCCTTCTCAGCGTTGGCAGCATGCCCCTTCTTTGGATGATGTGAATCACTCTGCATGCTCCCTCTAAATGGACCTCCTGAAAAGCTGGAAACAGAGATACCCTGCTTTCATGTAGACACCTACTTGTAGGCCGCTTCATCTGAGGAGAGCTGAGGAAGACTATGTCATCCGGTCAAATACGGATGGCACATTCTAGGATTTCACCTACAATTGCATGAGTTCAAGCCACAGGGCTCAATTCACTTCCCCACATCTCAACACCTAGAGTTACTTGAGATGTCCTAGAGTACCCTGCCTGGTTGCCAACTGCCAAAGAGCACTAGTCTGCATGGGTTCTTCATCCCATCTGTGAGGCCATGGATGTACGAGACACCTGGAGCATCTCAAACACCATGACCCTACATGTGGGACACCGAATTGAGTCTCCGTGTACCCACTATATACTGTCCCTCTAGCTGTACTGCTCTACTACTTGAGCTTGTATGTTTAAAGTTAAATAGGGTGGTTTTGTAACACGAGGTTTGTGTTAGAGAAGTAGGTATCAGAACAGCTCCAACAACATCCAGCTTGCTCCCAAAGATGTTCTCCCCCAGTATTTCGGGCTGTTTGTTCGTCCCCCATGAATGGATATGCACCTGAGAGATAGGCCGTGTGCTAAGGTTGACCTTACTCATCACATGTTCAGTCACATGGCAGGTGGAGAGTGGTGTGCATTGCCTTCACGGGGGGTCCGTGTAGTCCACTGCACATATCCCACAGCCCTGCTCCACACTGCAGTGCTCATTGGACCACAAGTAGGGTATAGAGATTTCTAGCTATGTGAGAAATCATAATGTGTCCTGCTGCCCATGTCTTTCCCACTGACTTCTGTAAGGAGTAGATGTGTATTCAATCTGAGAGTGTTTCTGCAGCAATGTCTACTGTGAAGGACGACTAGTTAGCTATAAACCTGCACAACGTTTGACCTGGAGGGGCTTCAAAAAACAGTGGAAGAGTCAATAATTTAAGATGTAATTGATTACTCTGTGTTATAAATAGTATGCAGCACCTGGGACAAGCCAGTGGAGAGGCTGGCTGACAAAAGTCAATACAGAGTAGTCACAACTGTGCTCAGAAAACAAAGAAAGAGAAAAGGAAAGACACAGTTCAATTCTTATATTGGGATACGGCTTCAGCTTTCCTCCAGCATATGGGAATGGCCAAGAAACACAAGCCACTACTTTATTTTTGGACTTAGATCCAGATTCCCACTGAGTTCAAATCCAGTGTTTTGGGATTTGTTTGTTATATGCTCTGTGGCAAAGGGCCATCACCCTCTCAAGGGTAAAGACTGCATTTTTTCCCTAAACGTGCCAACAGCAACACAGCAGGGAGGGGAAGATGCCACCCCTGAATGACGCCCATCACAGCTCGTTGGCAAATCAGTGGCACATTGGTTCTCTGTGAGTGAGGAGCTCTCAGCTGCCTTTCCGAACCCATCAGAAGGAAAAACGCTCTTGCTGGCCCTTACGCTGCAGCTCCCAGCCCTCTGCCAGCTTTACAGCTTACCGCTGCTCGCTTGTCTTGCTCGGGGGCTGATGTTGCATTAGATGACTAGAAAGGCTTTTGGCATCAGAATGGGAATTTCCCATGGTGGTGGGTTTAGGACAGGATTAAGGATTGAAAGCATCTCTAAACAAGTAAGGATCGTGCTAGCTGTGGGATTACCCACTATGGCTGGGGGCCAGTCCAGACCTTTGGAATCAAAAACTGGGAGCCAGTGTTGGAAAACCGAGTATATATTCAGAGAAGATAAATGCCTTTGAGAAAGAAAACTGGACCATAATAAGAAAAGAAACCCAGTCATCTTTTTTAGCGAGTTTACATTTTGTTCAATTATGTCTTGGAAGAAAAGTTCCCAAAACCTGGATGTGACTCTTACATCCCTCCCTGGAGTGCCACTGAACATAATCAAAAGTCACTACCAACAGACAGGTCTTGGTGGGCTGGGACAATGTAAACACCAAAAGCAAAACAAAGCCAGGCCTGGTCAGGACAGAGTAGAAAAATAAACCAAAGCAGAAGAAAAAAAACAAAACAAAACAAAAAACAAAAAACAAAAAAACACAAAAACAAAGAAACCCCCCCAAAAACCCAGAACAAATCTGAAAGAAGCCACTGCTTTTCCCAGTTTATCAGATACTTTGCAGAATAGATGGAGTTGGTTAACTCTCAGGTCAGACCTTCCCCAAGAGCTTAACAGAGATAAATAACAGTGAATGCCAGTTGAAAACAGTGGGCACATTTTCCAGGAATACAAAAATAAACGATGACCAGGAAATACTGGAAATAAAGTTCAGCTTATTTGCAATGGCGAGACAGAGATACCCTTAATGGCACTGTGGTTTGGAGAGTGCTACTGAATAAAGCCAGAAGATGTGCTGGACAAAGGTCAGGTCTTTTCCTGGAAAACCAACCCTTTTGCCAGGAGATGCTGGGAGCCAGATCTATGGACGGCTGATAATTATCCTCCTAGAGTAGGTTCAGTGACATAAGCATGCATTACTCTTTCTGATCAACTTTTCCTTGTATTTTTTGCCCACTCTTTCTCTAGTCAGCTCAGTTCTATCTCCTTGCCATTTCAGGAAAAGACTAAGAGCAGAGACTTGTATGTGGACATGAAAAATAGGCATCCTTTGAAGTTTCTGGTCAATCATAAAGGAATGAGCAATTGTTCTTTGGATATCAAATCCTGTTGGGATATATTATGCTGGACTTCTGAAATAAAGGCATCCAGATTTACCAGACAATTCCAGAAAGGTCACTGATTTTTTTGTACATTTGATAGGATGAAGGTAACACTCATTCTTGTCCTACTTCTTTGTACAGCATGCTGAAAGTATTCACTCTCTTTGATTGGTCCCTTACACATTTTTCAAGCTTATCTCAGATGCCAAAACCAACATAATAGGATATGCAAGGAGGACGGAAGAGACTCACCTGGCATTCAGTTAGCCATGATATGTTTCACAAAAGCTGAAAAGAAGAGGAAAAGAAGGGTCATTTATCAATTCCCTTGAATTCCCTTTGGTCCCCTTTATCAATTCTCGTTGGACTCAGTAACATCCTGGGTATCTCAGATTGATTGTTGTTTAAATTCACTTTTCTTGCTTCCTCTGCCATGAAGACCACACCACTTTGTAAATAAGATTCCAGATACCTTGTAAGTCCTTAAGATGACATATATGCAGTGCAGCGTAGCCAGCAGTCTAGGTAGCCAGTGGAAATGAATGGATCAGTCAATCCATAGTTTGCTTAATCCCTTATCCCTGGCTGCCATATAGTATTGGCTTTCCAAAGTCTACAGCCATGAGAAACCCTGGGTCCTCATCTTTCAAGGCTTTCAAGACTTCAGTACATTTGTACTAAGTCAGGGGGCACTGAAGGTGCCTGTGGAGTGACCCTCCAGAATCCACAGAAGGTCACCAAGTCAGGTATGGTGACTACATCTCTCCAGTGAACTCATGTTTATAAACAAAGTATTTCAAAGTGAAATTAAGATTTGGTTTCAAAAAGTTTTGGGTTCCATTTTTCTTCATTTAAAGAAGCATTAATTATATATAATTCTGAAACTCAGAAGGAAAAGGAAAAATGCATTTTACAGTAAGGAAATATTTTTTCCTTCCCAGTAATCTCCTCATGATATGAATTTGTCTGAATTCAGCATAAGTTCATGTGTCATTTGGGATGGCTAAATCTACAGATTTCTACCAATAAGGTACCTGCACGAAATGTTTCCCTGAGCTCAGATCACCAGTATTTGTAAACAGAAGGAGACCAGAAATCCAAATACTCATAAAAGGCTCAGTGAATGGGATGGAGCAACCAAATCACCAAGATGACACGATGGTCACTCACCAGTTAACCTTAAGAAGGACTCAGTTGTGTACAAAAACATGTGTTCCTGATACTTACTAGAATATTGTGGTTTTATTGAACAGCCTGAAGCATGTAGGCTTGGAAGATTCAGGGAAGAACCATGTCAGGACCAAATCCTTTTATTCTGGATTTGTACAATGTCAATGAAATAAAATAGAAGGTTTTTGGAAGGTCTCGTAGGATTCTTAGGACAGTAAGAGGATGCCAAGGATAACATTTTTTTGATGAGTTTTTGAAGGAAATTTTAGTAATTTTTCTGTAAGGAGGTCTCCAAAGGGACGTGTATCTCTTTTTGAGAGGATAAGGATCTGTGGGAGCAGGTAGAAAAGGTAAAAAAAAAAAAAAAAAAAAAAGAATGTAGAGCCCCACCTCCTGAAAAGGCCATGGACATTCAACTGTGGAAAATACAAATAACCTTCAACAGATAGTGTACATCAGATGGATTATAGAATCTGTATTGATCTAAAATTTGGAAAAGAACACATCCTGCTCCAGATCTTCCACATATTTAAACTTTATCAGGTTAACTGCAGCAAAGCCTTCAAGCACATGAGCGCTGCTCAGACAGGAGTGATCATACCTACCTTCATAGTTGATACAGCCATTGGCATCTTCCTGACCAGCCATTAGCTTATCGACTTCTTCTTCAGTCAACCTCTCACCTGGGTGGAAAGTAAAATGCCTGTTCAGTACCTGGTCCCTTTCTTAAAAATTTATGAAGCACAGTTTGAATAATCAAAGAACACAAAAGAGAGTGAGAGAGAAGAGGGGGACATTTTCCCTTCAGTTTATTTTAATTTGTCATGCTGACTGCTAGGAAAGCTATTTTTGTACTTGCACCCTGAGAAAATTTTGTCTGAAAACCAGAAAGACAGAACATATATGGAAAACCATATGATATAGAATCATAGAATGGCTTGGATTGGAAGGGAATTTCAAAGCCGATCTAGTCTAGTCAGGGACATCTTCAACCAGATCAGGTTGCTCCCAGCCCCGTCCAGCCTGGCCTTGAATGTTTCCTGGGATGGGGCTTCTACCACCTCTCTGGGCAGCCTGTGCCAGTGCTTCACCACCCTCATTGTAAAAAAAGTCTTAAGTATATCTACTCTGATTCTCCCCTCTTTTAGTTTAAAACCATCACCCCTTGTCCTATTGCAACAGGCCCTATTAAAACATCTGTCTTCATCTTTCTTATAACCCTCCTTTAAGTACTGGGAGGCTGCTGGAAGGTCTCCCCGCAGCCTTCTT
>KL287501.1:2346-34818 GCA_000699545.1 Podiceps cristatus | reverse complement strand
ATAAATTTTTATATAAATTTGTAATTCACAAATAAATTTTTAATAAAACTGAAATTTATCATTTGTTTCTGAAATATAGTTGAAATCGTGTTACATAATTATCCAAGGCACAACTATAAGCATATAAATGGATTATTTTAACATATTGATTCATTATTTCTTGTGGAATGATATTACTCTGGGTATGCAAAATATTTTACCAATATGTAATTTCTCTATTTAGCAGGTTTCACAACTGCACACATCTCCTGCACGTATGATTCAAGAGCAGAAAGAAAACCTAACGCCAGTTGTGAAAGGTTTTTCATAGCGTTTTGCATGTATATGAAACAACAAAACAGGAACTCTGCTACCAGAACTGATGTCTTATAACTGGGAGGTGACATACTGAAGTTTTGGGGAATTTTAGATTGGAAATGAGCCATAATTAACTACTGAAACAATGCAACTTGGATAAAGGCCAGTTGTCTTCCTAGGGGAAAAAAAAAAAAAAAAAAAAAAAAAAAAAAAAAGACTGAGATGAAATCATGGTTGAGTATTTAAAGTAGAATGCATTTGAATACATCATTTAGCTTGAGTTTTTAGTATTCAGGGAACAGGATGCTTTTTTTTGTTGTAGGTATATGATTCTTTTTTTTTTTTTTTTTTTCTTCACTTAATTTAACATTTTTATCTTTTATTACCTCCCTTTCTATCCCCTTACACCCTCCACAGTTCTCCTGCTGTTTGGATTATTATCTTTGAAGTTTCCTATATGGCTTATGCCACCTGTATCTTTTATATGAAATTCCATGCCCTCAAGAAGAGGCATTACTAATAAATGCAGATCAACTCAAGAATTAGATTATTTTCAGTCTAAAAGAAGAGAATAATTGCTAAAAATGAAGCCTACTGCAAGTTAGTACAATGTATATCATGTTCAGAACCTAAGCAGCTATAAAGGTGTCAGCATGACCTTCGCTATAACAAAGCATATGTATTCTCATTTCTCACATTTGTTTGACTGGTATTGCTCTAAACCCCATTAACAGGTGCTTTTTAATGGAATTAATTAAAACCATTTTCCCTGAAACTGTTTTATTGCTCTTAAATGTATGTGAGACAAGAATCATACTAATTCGTTTCAATACTTCCAAAGTTTCTTTTCAGATATTTAATTTGAATTGGTCAGTTTAAAGAAACTTTACACATGTAGAAATTTAAAAAAAATGTTTGTTAAATACTTCAGTTATAATTCATTTTAAAATCCTATTATGTTTGGTTACACAAGACTGCATTTAATATACTTAAAGATGCAGTACTCCTTAGCTGTGACATATTTATGGGCTGCACATTAAAAAGTTTATAAAATAAGGCAGTATATTCTCAGAGTCAAACAGGTCTCAATGAAGACAATTATTCAGACTGTCTGTTTGTAATTAGGTATGAAATAATTTATGATTATGAAGATAAGTGAGGAATTTCTTTTTAGAATACTGTATTTTCTTACAAAAAGTTTCCCATAATATAGCCAGAGGTCATAAATTACTCACCGTAGATTTCAGGCAGATTTCTTGTGGAATTAATAAACACATGGATTCAATCTCAATAGCATGGGTCAAAAATAATGTGCAGGATGCTTGCTATCAAGGGATCCACCACAAACTGTTGAAAATAAATCCAGGCTCGACATATTGATCGATCTGGTACTGGAAACTGATGGAAATGATACCATCTGTACCCCTTAGAAAAGTGGTGAGGACAGAACCTCAAAAGCTTCATCTTAAATAAGGATTCAAAGGTCGGATGCTTATCTGTTCCAAGGCCAGTTTTGTCTGCTAACCTGCAAACTGGGCTGGACAGCTTGCATCATCAGACTCTCTTCTAAGATCTCTGCTGAAGCTTCCCACAGGATACGTCCTGCAAAAAAAGGGCTCTGTTATGGAATTGTAAGCCTTGGTGACAACAAAAATATGCAGTAAAAGGTTTTATTCTGATCATAAGGAATTCAAAGAAACATGCAGTTTAAGTAGCAGTTTTGTTGAGTTGATCCAGATTTTTTCATATAAGTTTTCATACACATTAGTGGAGTTTAGATCTCCTTATAAGGCCTGAATATCGCAATACTATGGGCAGAATGTAAACCCACCCAGTGGTTCTGGAAAATAAACTGTGTGGAAAGATGCATGTCCAATTTTGCCTTTCTCTAGATCCACAGAAAAAGTGCATCAAGGATGTTCTTAGCTATGTTCCAAATATTCACAGACAAAGGAAGAGGCAGGCTGGAAGACCATTTCAGCTTCTTCTCCCTGCAAAGCCTTGTAGATAATCACAGCCAGAGGTCCTTGTGCAGCAGTAGTCAAGCCTACACAAATAAGGAGCAAAGAAGAAAGTGGATCCTGAAAAGCCTCACAGAAAAACTTGACACATAATTAAAATATGGCATAAATCTCTTAATCTTTTCCAGAGGTGCTTGTTTTACATGTAGACGAAATCCCTAACAATTTGACTATTAAGAAGCTATTTGTTTTACATGTGCATGCAAAGAATCTGCAATAATTAAAGTTAAAACAGCTTTTCTCGCTACTCAAAAATAAGTAAAGGTATTAAAGTCACTGTACTGGGGGGGAAAAAAAAAAAAAAAGTCACTTCTGACATTAAAATAAGTCTCAGAAATTTTACCTAATACGTAAGCTTTTTCTCCTGTAAAATTACCAGTTTCAGAAAGAGGGGCTGGTAATGAATGTGCTTCTTCAGCCATGACAATAGTATTGCTACTTCATTCTCATAATGTTATGGGACCCCAGGCAGCTCCCAACTTCATCCTGGAATGATGGCATATTTCATGATTATGCCCAACTCTGGCAGATAAGAGCATTTATATGCTAATAACAGCAATATGGGCAGCTCTAGAATTTTACCATAAGCAGTGAAGCTTTTAATCACAATAAGCCTTATGGGCCCAATTTATCTCCTTAAAAAAAAAAAAAAAAAAAAAAAAAATCATAATACCTACATAGGTATTCCAAAATGTATAAATGTATTTCCTTAACATCAACTTTTAGGGCCTTGTAAAATATGAAATGAATGGGAAATGTGACTATTTGGTACCTCAGAGGACCAGATGACTAGTAAGAGGTGGATTATGCATAAATTCTTCAAATCACAAGAGAAAATGAAACATATCTCATGGTGACTGGGTGGTGTTTGGGTAAATGGAGAACCAAAAGCTACGTCAGAAACTCACTAAATCACCTTTCCAGAGGAAGCATTTCTCTACAGCCACAACTGGAATTTACATGGGCTTTGAAGGAACAAAACTCTCCTTTATACTCACCATGCTGCCTGTAAAAGTTGTTTGGTCTGTTTATACCAGCAACTATTAGGAGTATGCCTTTTTTATAGTTGACAGCATTGTGTATCCAGGTGGTCTCACTGTTTCAATTATATGTTCAGTTAGGTACCATCTGGCACAGAAACTCACTTCTAATTCTTCCATCATGTTCTTGAGGGCTGACTTGAAGAGCACAATAGCAATTTAAGCTTCCTACCACCAGGACTGCTGGACAGTGACTTGCACTGATGGCGGGGAGGAAAAAAAAAAAAAAAAAAAAAAAAAAAGAGTTGCGTTCATATCATCTGTTATAGATAGCAAACTTAATTTCAGTGAACTTAGGTGACATCCCACCTCTCTGCATTAACTGCCTAGGGATGCTGCGTGTAGCACCCCTGGACAGTTACAATTCGAATTGCTCATTGCTTTCTTTAACTCCTATGCTGCAGGAGTGCCTTAGTCCACCTTTAGTCAGGTGCTGACATCTGTGATCTGAGGCAAAAGATTTTTCACACAACAGTATGGAGGACAAAAATATTTCAGGAACAAAAAACATTGTAGGATGCTTTGGAGACAGAATGATTCTGAAATTCTTTTCAAACTTTCAACAGGCTAGATTTCAATTTTGCACTTTTTTTTGGGGGGGTTTTGTTTTTGTTTTGGGGTTTTTTTCCTAATTTAATGTCACCAGAATTATTATCAGCATTATATATACCCTTTCTAATGGGCTCTGCTTCCACACTGGCCACTTCAAAGCAATGATTTTCTTTCTGATGTCAAAACTGAAAGTATTAAGTGTTAAGATCTTTTCTGTACATCAGAGATTAGTTATTAAAATATATTCTTCATTCCAAGAATGGCACTTGACTCTCTCTATACCAAGAACCAAATAAATTCCAGACACACAAATGCTCATTAAAAAGTTTTCACGTTAGGTAACAGATTCCCATGAAATCCTGTTGAATATTCCTCCTTTTGCAGTAAAACCGATATTGCTAAAAAAATTTTTAAAAAATATTTAAGCTTATCCAAGCTGTTTTCATGAAGATATTTAAGCAGAGTGAGTAATCTGATCTGACCACATAACTGGCTCTGCTTTGAGCAACAGGTTGGACTATGGGTCTCCTGAGGTCCCTCCCAACCTGAATTATTCTGTGATCCTACAATAATCATCACCTGTCTTCTAGACTTCTGCCTGATACAACAATTCATACAACAAATAATTAAACAAATTAAATCTACTGAAAGACTAAAAGATTGCTAAGATTTAAGTTACTTTTGATATGCAAAGAAGAAGCAGTTTTGAAAGGCAAATATTGTGAAAAAGTTGACTTTTGCTCTGAAACATTCATTCACAAATGTGCTTTAAGAATTCTTCACACAGTCTTCTGGATATGCTTCAAAAGTATCTTGTATATGTGGTAGAAATATAAGAAATGGCAGTTCGGTATTGCTCACACAAATGTTACAACCACACAGAATGAAATAAGCAAACCGGAACCCAATGTTTTCTTTCTTTTTAACACATGGAGCAAATGAAGCCTAGCCTGTAATTACATTCCCAAAGAGTACCACACGTAGCAAAAAATGACAGTTTATTGTGTGGATTATATAGGTACTAATTCCACTCTCCTCTAGAAAGGATAACGATAGGCAATAGAGAAAGCTAATACCTTGAAAAGAATCTTCTGAGGGAAAACCCAGGGTTTTCCTAGGTTGTTATCAGTTTGGTTTTCTTGGAGACCTGATTTACCTCCATCTCTGAATACACACACAAAGCTACATTCTGGGAGCTATGTCATCCTTACAGTTTTCCTCTTAAAGCTCTCCCAATTAGTTGATAAGGGCACAAGAGAATTCACAGCTGGCTCTGAGTGGGAACAGCTGGCCAGGTGTAGCGTTACAGTCCTTTAAACATTTGTACCCACTGACTGGCATAGGCAGATACTCCACCTTTCAAAGATCCTTTAGGGTTAGATATGAAATCGTGTAGATTTAGATTAGGTGTAATTAAGGAATTCTTCATTATGAGGGTTGTGAGGCACTGGAACAGGCTGCCCAGAGAAGCTGTGGATGTCCCATCCCTGGGAGTGTTCAAAGATAGGTTGGATGGGGCTTTGAACAACCTGGTCTAGTGGAAGGTGTCCCTGCCCATGACAGGGGTGTTGCAACTAGATGATCTTTAAGGTCCCTTCCAACCCAAACCATTCTATCATTCTATGATTATGGCTCTAAATGAGAGCTGTCCTTACAGCCAACCAGTTCATAACATGAACCAGTCTGCCACCTCAGCAATAAAGATCAAGAAATACAAATAAAATATATTCCTTCCCTTCCCATCTCTTAGATGGGAAGTTTAACCTCCTCCATTAAAAGCTTTTCAAGATCCAACACTGCATATCCTAAATTATAATCAAAGGAACATGGTATCAGTAGGAATTTTTTTGTACCTGGAGATAAGAAGCAACATTAAAACCTGATTCAAACTACTCAAACCAACCATCTGGAACTCCTCCTCTGTGAAGAGACACTGAGAGATTTGGGTTTGTACTGCTTGTAGAAGAGAAGACTCTGAGGAGACCTTATCACAGCCTTTCAATACCTAAAGGGGGCTTATAAGAAAGACAGGGAAAAACTTTTTAGCAGGGCCTGTAGCAATAGGACAAAGGGTAATGGTTGTAAGCTAAAAGAGGAGAAATACAGACTAAATATTAGGAAAAAAGTTTTTACACCGAGGGTGCTAAAACACTGTAACAGGTTGCCCAGAGAGGTGGTAGATGCCCCATCCCTGGAAACGTTGGGTTGGAAGGGGCTCTGAGTGACCTGGTCTAGTTGAAGGTGCCTCTGTTACTGCAGGGGGGTTGGACATGATGACCTTCATGGTCCTTCCAACCCAAACCATTCTATGGTTCTATGATTCTATGATCTTCTGAATAAACAGCTCAGCTAGACTGCCCACTGCCAGCTGAAGGTTGGGTCAAACATTAAAGCATAGCTCCTACCTAACACTGGTTCCTCACAGCGAAGGCAGCATGCAGTGTCTGATGGCTGGGCAAATCTTCAGCCAGCACACATCTACCTTGCTATTAAGGCTTGCCGCACATGAATCCCACCAAAAATAAACTGAGACTAAACTACAATATCAAGCCACTCTTCTCTAACTCCAGCCTCTAAGGCTTTCAACTATGATGGTGATTGCAACATCTGGATACAACAAAAAGGTAAGATTTACTATTTACTTCCCAGCTGAACAACAGCAGGAACAGCAGAGAGAACTACACACAGCAGATGTTCAACAAGTCATTAATGCAATTCTGGAAGATGCTCAGGTATTACAGTGATAGAAGGACTACAGACTTTGATATAATACCTGATAAGAAAGAACTCTTACAAGATGCCTTTGACAATTTTTCAAACCTTAAAATGGCTTAAAGTGTTCATATAGTATGAGTAAGAATTTGAACTTTTTAGTTGCCATCAAAACAATACTTGGAAAGTCACCCTGCAGGGTCTTAAATCATGCAACAACTATGTAATATACACAGCTGAACTCTGCTTATCCTTATTAAATAACATGTTAGCAGTCAATGAGAATTTAAATTACAATATTCTTCCATTTAAATGCATAATTAGGAAACTTAATTTGAACCATTATTTTACATGAGCCAAACCACTAAAATAAAATTACTCTTTATTATTTTAAGGAGACAAAATTGTGAAAAATGGCTAAAAAGCTCGGAGAAATCCAGACTCTGTTTGCTTTTGTCCTTTTTACTCTGACAGGAGGCATTTCATGGGCAGCACTAGAAATAAACAGTGCTTGCTGTAGTTCACAGCTGGCCGTGTTTTATTTATCCTTTTTGATATGTTTTATCCAGTGTGAGTATTTGTTGCAAATTCCTGATTTGATTTAAGTGATCTTGTGATTGAATTTCAGTGTGACTAAACGATTGCACAGATAAGGTTGCACCATAGCAAAAGACTAATAAAAGGTGAAGGGATCAAGCTACATTTAAGACATCAACGTACTTGCCTAAACATTACGCTTTCCCTTTCATTGTTACATGTATAGCCTTCAACTTACCTGTATTGAAACCAATCTGTGATTCAGCAGTAATATCCCGTATTTCTGTTTCCACTGTATTTCCATTTTCAAAATACGAAGATTACCTCAAAAGTCTTTTCTTTCCCAGGAACACCCAGTCTCTGCGTTCCTACAGCTAACTTCCATGCCTCTGATTTAATGGAGGATATCTTGGGTGCAGGTCATCTGAGGATACTTCAAGTGGAAGTAATACTTCAAAATGAGAGTAGATCAGATGCAGTATGTACTATATTAGTGAAAATATGGTAATAGGACAGAAGAAGATGTACTCCCCTCACTGAAAAACTTCTGTATAGAAAGATTTTTCAGCCTATGTTTGCATCCAGGGGAAGTTTCACCTCAGAAGACACATGTGCTAACCACCCTGTGACAGAGCCCAGCTATGTGGCCTGAAATGTCTTTTTCAAAGTGTTTTCAAAGGCTATAGTAATGGAGTCAATTCATTATAGCTACTGTGCAGGTCACAGAAAACTGAAGGAGAAAGTCAGCAAAACAGAGAAATAGAATGAGGTAGAGGAATAAACATTTTTGAAACAAATTATTGGAAAAGTAAGTCTGACAGCTTTAGGGTACCTATTTTATTCAGAGGTATACATAAAATAAATATGTATTTCTTCTACTCTTCCTCAAAATCATTGATCTTTCTTCATTCTCAACTAATTTAAATAAATAATTAAATTGCCAGCAGAAAGCAATGAAAACTTTAGCATAAAAGGTGTAAAGTTTCCCACTTCTGAGGAAGTAAATTTTAAATGTTAGAGTAGAAATAGTTTTGTAATATTATCTGCATTGGTCACTTGTGCTTCCATAATGAGGATTCTAATCATAACACAGCAAATCCCAAATGATTTCTGCTTGTACAGATTTGTAATATTACAAATAGAACCAGATAGAGCATACAGTCATGCCTCAGCTGCATGAAAGTTTCAGAATAGCCCGTTCTAATGACAGATATGCAAGACTTGACACTGCCTTTGCTCAAAGCAATGCTTAGGGCAAGGTTTGAATCGTTGCTACTTTTCAGTTCTCATTTTTTTTTTTTTCAGATGATTTAGTACTTTCAGGATCTTACTTGCGTCAATGTTCAGAGGCAGGCAGCACGAAAAGTTTTTCAAGATAAAACTTCCTTGGATGATAACGTTGCAAGCCCAAGCATTATGCCACTGGCAGAAATAAAATGTTTATCCCAAAGCCAGTTATTTATTTTATATTTTAAGAGATTGCAGTCTTTAAGAACTACAGCTCAGTGCTTATCCTCTCAGAAGTACACACTTGAATAAAAACAAGATGGAATCAACCAAACTGCAGGGAAGAAGAGCCAGATGCTCCTTTGGTGTAAAAGTGCTTCCAGGGACCTAAGCTGGTATATAGCAGCTGATGGTTTGGCTTGTGTATTTTTAGAAAAAAACAAACAAACAAACAAAAATCAATACTTTCAGACTCTGGTTCCAGTCTGTGCTGATACAGTGGCACTTGAGAATGTTTCTTTTTAAATATCTTGTAATTGCCTTTGGTAAATATTAATATACAAAAGAGAAATAAATGAACTGACTTATTTGTCCAAGTAAAACTTCACAGCCCAAATAGCACACAGATGACTCGGCATATTCTTGTGGCTTTACGTCCCTGAGGCTGCAGGTGGGAAGACCACTGCAGTTACACACAAAAAAAGTTTCATTGTGGCTTAGGATGGATCAACACCATCTTATAAAACTTGCAGAAGACGTGACCATAATTCTCATCACAATCTTTTATTTTATGCCATAATCTTTATAAGCCACCATGATCACAGTACAACTGTAAGTTCCAAGTAACATTTAAGTTGTAGAGCCTTTCCTGTTTATTCTCTCCACATAGCTGAAGAGTCTATCCAAATTCTCATCAAGCAGTATCATTATTTCTTGCCTTATTAAAGACGGTCTTTCCTCCCTTACAGGCACTAGGAACACTACTGCGAAGCGTGTTACTTCAGCTGTGTCACTTCTCTTTGGTCATTTCTCTACCGATTCCCTTATTCTTGCTTTTTGCTGACATGGCTTCTCAGAGCCCATTTCTTCTCTAATTTCTGTTTCTTGTTCCATAGCAGCCCATGATCCCAGGCTCCTTTCCTAGTATGTCCCATTTGTAAACATGCACCTTTGCACTTTGTTTCCCTTCTCCCACATATTGCTCCTCACAGGTGAGGCAGAGGCTACCTACCTTTGCAGAAGACGGTCAAATCCTCCCCTTCGCCATGAGGGAGGGGACATATTTGCCAGTCAAGCGGTGTTATTCAGTAGAGAATATTGCTCATGCCATTTCAAATAAATCAATAACGCTTCAGACTTCAGATTATTTTCCTCCACTGATCATCATGGACTACACAGAAACAGTTTTTGCTGGAGGAGGCTAATTGTCAAGCCATGTGGTCACCTGTGTCTACCAGTATTTACACTGACCTGACTTCTGCCACAAAGGGTCCTTTGCACCACTGGTCCTTTTAGAGTGTCATTCTGTAAGTGACAGAGTCTGTATTAATACCAATACCAGTCTCTAGCTCAGGACTATCAAACAGATCATGACAGCCTGCGCTACCATTCTAAAAACACCTTTTCTCTTCTCCTGTGCATCTTATGTGTCAAAGGAAAACTATGCAGGCCCTTGCTTCTCATGGCAATAAGAAATAACCTGCACTTCAGTCTATTAAAATATGCGATGACTTCACCTATAAGCTAAAAAAAAAAAAAAAATCATAATAGAGAATCCCTACTTTAATAAAGGAAAAGCACTTGCAATGACTGTTAGCTAATCATCTAATCATCCTGGAACTGAGTATTCATGTAAAATTTGTATACACATTTAAAGGTGTACAGAAGTGGCATTGGACTTCTTGTAACGAATACTGTGCTTCCAATATTGCATGGGGAGCAGTATGCTTGTTAGAGTGTTGGGTATATAACATCCCATTTCAGGTTGAAGGAACCTAAGAAATAATTGGTCTAGTCAAATTTATCCCTTAAGTTGACACTTGTATTTGTCTTGATTGCAACTTCTACTGCTATGCCTTGGATCACTGGAGAAAGCAGTTATTTAAAAATCTGTTTATTATCTGAATTTGGTTTATGGATTTCATTCCTATGCAATGCTAAAGACAGGTTGCTTAGTTTCATTTTTGTGAATAAATCATTTCATTTTCTGATATTCCTGCAGCACAGTTGCCCATTAATGGAATAGTGCTAAAAGGTAACATTTTTTAAGTAAAGACTTTTCTATTCTTCTAGAATGTAACAAATATATTTAAAATCACATTTCCCTAGATATGTTCATGTCTATAAAAATAGACAAAATAAGAGAAAGAAAATAAGAGAGAACTGAACTCCAAAACAGGCAACTGATGCTAATATTCTAGTATATTTTGTGCTTCCATTCTCCAAGGCAGATTAGCACAAATTAAATTTTGCACTAGTTTGCATAGCCATGACTGCTCCATTTGATTCTAGAGGATTTGATTAATTTGAATTATTTAGGTGTCGCATGAATAGCACCAAACTAGTTGATTGCACTCTTGATTGAGTTACAGTATATTTGTATGGGTACATGTAGCCAGTGTTATTATTCTTATATTAAGGCTAAATTAACGTGCCCTTTCAATAGGAAATGATGTCTGTGATCTTTCATTTGTATCATGTTGTTAAAGATTTTTCTTAGGATACAAAGAAATCTGGCTGAAGGGGAAAAAATAAAAAATAATTTGCTGAGCACCAATGCTTCAATTAATTAACTTCTGTTTCTGTAAATAGCTGTAAGTGAAAGAATCAAACTATTATGTTTTGTAGATGAACGATCAGCAAATGCTCAAACTCATCTGTCATGGTCTAGTTTTGTAGCCTGACAAGAAAAATGAAGCCAGCATTTTCTGAATTCATAAAAAGTTTGGGCTGCAGTTTACATAAAATCCACATTTAATTAGCATGGAACTAGTGGAGAGACTGAATTCCTATTCAGCTTGGCAGTAGGGTAAAGGGCTTATCATCTGTCCTTCATGGATATGAAAGGTTAACACAAAGTGTATACATGTTTTCACATCATCAAACCCTTGTATCGATCATATTCTCAACTTAATGTAGTGAGTCAACATTTCTGTGGTCAGAATTTTTCATGAGAGACAAGTTATTTTTCTAGGGTTTTAAACACTCACTTTGGTCACTCATTTATTCTGCCAGGATATCCTTTGCCAAAAGAGACCCTAGAAATAAAACAGACACTGCATTAGTGGAATGAAAACTCATTCTTCCTCTTGGTCTTTTTTTTCTTTAAGAAGAAGAAAAATTATTCCATGGTGTTAGATTCCACTGGGGAGGAGGGGTCTTAGATAAGGGGGGAGGGGAGGGGGGTCTTAGATAAGTCACTGGGGAGGAGGGGTTTCAAACTACTGGGAGCTTTGGATTATTTATTTTCCTTAAACAATCAAATATTAGACCACAAAATATTGTACAAATTGTGTCTAAAGGTGGTGGGAAAAAAATACCATTTTTTTTCAGTTGTTTTGGAAAAACCTTGGGCCGCTACAGATGTTTAGTACATTTTTTACTTTAGCTCCCAGAAGTGCCGAATATGATCATACACTTTACATTAGAAATAGAGGCCTTTTACATGTTTTCAGTTCCTTCAGAGGCTGCAAAGTAATATCTTTACTAACTCAGACAGGAAAATGGACCTAGTTACATATGGGACCAAAGTCTTTTAACCACAAGATAACTGTTAGATATGTTACAACACACACAGTCACATAGAAATTCTACAGCAATGTTATGGATTAAGAGAGAGGCCCACTGACTTCTGGTATAAATACAAACAAGTCTGCTTAAATCTGTTTTTCTTTCCTCTATTCAAACTTGATAAGGGCATTTAAATATTTAGTCTAAAGATGGGACAGTTGGCTAAACCAGAACCACAGGCCATTGAAAGGAGAAGTCATGCAGGCAGGAGCAGGGCTCTTTACTAATGACTGCAGAGCCTCTTCAGTGTTCCCGCATTGAGGACCAGCCAGCTCAGCTGCAGCTGGCCCAGCTTCTGCAGACAGCACCAACTCCTTTCTGCTTCCTTCTTTATCTGTGTCCGTTGCCAAAGATGTAGAGAAGTTTTAAGTTCAGCAGTAACAATTCACAAGCCAGTTCTTGTCTTTCAGCACTAAAATATGTTGGCCATTACACCTCTTAGAAAGCTGAGAGTAGAACAGCAAATTAAATGAAGTTAGCACCACTCTTAACTTTAAGGGAAAACCTCCATTGGAAGAAAGAACCAGTGGCTGCTAAATGGCTTCTTCAGTCTATATCGCCCCTGAGAGGGGAACAGGACTTAGCTGGAAAGTCTACTGCCACTAAGAAACAATGGTCTGTGTTGATCAGCTCATTGAGATATAACAATTGGGTTCTTTGGGTTCTATATGCTATCACTTGCAGAAGTGGATAAAAAGTACTTGTTTCATCCAGGCAAAATACTTTAGAATATATTTCTCATTAAATACTTCTCTTGGAATCATAGTGACAAAACATGTCATTAAAAATTTACCACTGGTTCTAGACAGGCTCTACCAAAAGCAATTCTGTTCAGAAATTAAAACAGGAATCGCTAAAAAAAAAAAAAAAAAAATATGATTCTGCACACCAATGCTCAACCACTGAACTGGTATCAGTTATATTACCTTTCCATCCACAACAGCGACATGAAAGAGTAACAATTTGAAACTTTTTCAGAAGTCTTTCATATTATTCCATTGCATAATTCTTCCAATGGTTTTAAGCTGCTTCTCTTCACAAGTCACATAAATCCCCCACCACCCCCTGCCCCCCGTCTCTAGAGCTGTTATGAATGTTCTTTCTTCATGTTCTTTGAACTCCTTCACTTCGAAAACATCATTTCATCTTTACTGAAAGATTACATAGCTACAGAATAGCAACCTGAATTGCAAGTAACTGCAGGTCCAGTTCTCAAAAAGCAGGATAATTGTCACTGGATTCTGCAGCCACACATTCAGTTCCATTCCACTTGACTGGTTTCTCTTGCCCTTATTGGAATTTCAATGAGATACCGACCAGCAAAAATTAGACCCTCACTGTTGAGTGCATCTTTCAATGAAGAAGTAATTTTTGAAACAGCAGCAAAAATATCATCTAACAACTTGGGTTTTTTGTAATCTTGTCCTTATTACCTCTTTCTAAAAAACGAAAATAAACATGTGATAAAAAGAACAGGGAAAGATGTCTCCTTGTGTGATGTTCAAAAGTTCAGTGGTATCAGACTCAACTGGCCTATTAATTTAGAAGATGTAAACATTTCAAGGAAGCAGGTTATTGTGAAATTATTATAGAAAAATCATTTAAGGGAGGACACAAATTTGGTATCTCTGCAGACTGAACTCACCTTGAAATCAACATCAAGCCAGCTTCCCAGAATGCTAAAGAATTATGATCTAATGGTAAGTCTGTGCCTTAAATAAAATGTAAAATGAAGCAGTATTCAGAGGTTATGAGCCAGATCATAAAAATTCTGAAAAACAAATTTCCAAAAAGACAAAAAAAAAAAAAAAAAAAAAAAAAAAAAAAAGGAGAGGTCAGTTTCTTTCAGATCTCTCAGTCTTTAATACTCACTTGGCAATGTGGCAATGGAGGGGTAAAAAAAATAAACAAAACCAAAAACCAAAAAAACAAACTGCTTAAAAATGAAAGCTAACAAAACAGCAACTGCCTTTTGTAATTTTGAACGGCCCTCAAGGCTATCTCCTATATGCCCATAGTACCATGTTTTAAACTTTTTCTTTGTCCACACAAACTAGAATCTTATTGGTTCTGAATGGTGTCTGAAATTCTCAGGCCAGGACCTACAGATTCAGCAGCCAATACTGTGATGCCAAGTATCACAAAATTCACAATAAAATCAAGCGGGCTGGAAACCTTGTTGAGATCTTCATTATTTTGCTTAATTAAAACTCCCATAACCCCCTTCTGTGACTTACTAGTTTTAACAGCAAAGGCCAATTATTCTAGTACTTATTTAATGTTCGTCTTGAAAGGGCAACCTGTACTCCTTCCGGTTTGGTAAAGGAGGTCAGCAAATGACAATTCATGCCCTTTGGTACTGCAACAGCATGACTTTGCTGCCATTTTCATATTCTAAACATGGACTCAGATCTTAGAAGGACTGTTCAGGAGGGATTCAGTATGGAGGTTCAATCAGATCAGAGGTTAGAAATTCAGCTGGTTTCCCTACCCTGCTTGCCTCCAATTAAGCTAACAGGTGTTCTTCTCTGGACTTCAACCCCTTCTTCACCCACTGCCCACCTTAGACCAGGGCAAGAGTCTCCAGAGACAAGCATAAGTAGATAACAGGCAGGAAAAGTTCTGAAAGTAAATGTTCTCCATCTGTCCTATGGGCCCTTGCTTTTCTCATTTTGCTCAGTTCAGACACAGAAACTCCTGGCACTGGAGAGGAAGAGGGATAAGTCCCAGCTGCCTTTTTGGCTCTGGTCTTATCAACGACTACCTGAAATGAGTCCCATACACTGGGTTTTTAATTCATATCTGTTGACATTTCTCCTCCTGAGGTTGCAGTCATCTCATTCTTTCTCTGTTTCTCACCAGTTTTCAATAAACCAAGCCATTTCTCCTGTATTGAGCAGACAGTTTCTCTTAAAAGTAATTGTATCTTATCATAATAATAAGTAAATCAGTAAAACTGACCAAGTAACCGATATCTGGTTGTCTTCCACTTAACCAGCCTCTGGGCAAGGTTAAACCTCCACTGCAGCAAAGATTTCTTACCCTGTCCCTATGTATTTCTGCTTTGTCTGTGCTCTACAGCTGGAGCCAACAGATAGCATCATTTATAAATGTCAGCTTGAGTATAATCTATCTGACCCAGTTCAAATCTCTTTGGTCACAGAGCAGTTTATCCAGAGATGTCTTTTAGTTTTTAAGCATTATAGCTCAAGAGGAGACCTCTCCGCTCATCACATGCAAGGCATCAAGGAATGCAAGGAAATGATAATATACTTCTCAGGAGAAATAATTTCCCTTTTTCTGAAATCAATCATAGTGGCATTCATATGAAGAAATAACATAACACTTCTTTATCTCCTGTTTATTCCGTTTATGCATCTTGTGGAAGCATTTAGAATCCAGCAAGTTATTTTCCAGATGATGAGGATACCAAAGCACAGATAGATACATGAATAAGCTACAGTAATTAGTTGTCCAAATCAGGCAAAATCTATACAGACTTTCTAACAGGTTGCAACCCTGAGCTATAAAAAGGGAGAACAAAGAATTCCAACAATTTACTTGTGCTATTTGACACTCTTTATTCATTGTTAGAACCAGGCTTAAGCAAAACCTACTAAAGCCCTTACAGTCTGATAGAGCTTTTCTATACATATTTGGTCTCTTTACTTCAACTTCTTCATGTTTTGTCAGAAACCTGCAAAAGAAGTACCCTGATTGCACAGATTGAAAGAACAGACTCTTATCTCCAAGAGATGATCAATCTCACAAAAAAAAAAAAAAAAAAAAATTCTTGAGATGACTGGCCAAATTCAACATATTCTAGGTTAGCTTGAATAAAATCTATGTTATATGCTACAGTAAAGCCTCTTCCTTTTGTTCCTGAATTCCCAGATATTCCTAGCCAGGGACCTGCTCCATAGAAACTGTTGATTTCCAAATTTGCATTTTCATAGCAGTGAACAACAATTTGACCTCTCAAGAAAAAAATGAATCACTGATTCTCTATGCATTGTCTGTATTTTATATATGTTGTACCACATTGGCCAGCCTCTTAAAAAGCCTCATTTGCCAGCACTATTGGAGAAGAATAAAAACTTCACTTCTCCGGTCCACAGAACCAAAGGATGCCATGTAGTTTTGGAGGAACCTGATTATGGCAGAAGGCTCTTGACCTCTTGTGGAGGACAAGAGCCTTCTGCAAGTGAATGACAAAGTGTCTGGCTGTGAGGCCCCTGAAGCATCTGTGGGTTTAGGATGTGGGTTTTTTTGTTTGTTGTTTTTTTTTTTTTTTTTACTTATGCCTTTGTTCCTATAAAAGCACACATTCACATTCATACTTGAGGAGGAAATTCATGGAGTAGTCTGTCATATCCATTAAGGTTTTGGGAAGATTAACTGAAACATTAGGGAGATTAGTCTTTAAACAATCATACTGCTTTTTCAACCCCAAATGTCAATGCCAGACAGATGGGCTGACATTTTCTTTGCAAAGGATACCTAAGTGACAGTGTCTCAGTTTCCTTACAGTCCATCTAATCACTACTCATAGAAAGGTGCATTGAGAGATACTGCACAAAAAGTCTATATTACCCAGAAACGAAACTAGCTCTCACCAAATTCATCACAGCAACTGTCTCTGAATGAATAACACTTAAACAAAAAACTGCTGAACAGTTTTAGGAATAATCTAGTGTTCTCTCACCTTAGGAGCTCAAAGAGCATTCTCTCCACTACAGTTATTTGACTGAATAATATTAAATTCCTGATTTTTAGGGGAAAAAAAAAAAAAAAAAAAATATTCTATGTCCTTGCAGAGTATGTGGGAATGTAAAGACACTTCTCTGTTCCAAGTAGCATATAGCATATACTCATACTATATAATCTAAAATAATCTATACAAAAATTGTTATGAATATATATATGCAGAGTGTTGATGAAATATTTCAGTATTAGTTTAAAAAATAAATAAAAATGTTAATAACTACTTTTAAGGGATTATCTTACTCTAAAAATACACAGAAAATTCAAAACAGATGGGCTATACAATTATTCATAATATTAAGTTTTAAAACATTTTCCATCACATCTATAGTCTTCACTTTGTACTTGCTGTTAGAATCATAGCATCACAGAATCATAGAATGTTTTGGGTTGGAAGGGACCCCCAGAGCCCATCTAGTCCAACCCCCCTGCAGTGAGCAGGGACACCATTACCCAGATCAGGCTGCTCAGAGCCCCGTCCAACCTGGGCTTGATAACTGAGTTTATTCACCAACATGATGCAAATAAACAGTATGCCTGGATACTTCTAGTTTCTCCTTTTCTTCCTTCATTGCTGGACACAGAAAACTCTTCATAGATAGAAATGATCAAACAGCCAAAGTAGTTGTTAGTGTTAAATTTTCCAAGTTAGATTTAGTCATTCAGACAGAGTATTACATAATATACCAAGGCATGGAAGAGGAATATCTTGTTCCTAACCTGGAACAGATGCAAATTTAGATGAAAAAAACATGTAAAGATGTCCTGTAGGAGCCATTTGCTTTCCCAATGCCAGAACACAACAAGTCCACCTGTGAGTACTGGCATTGATGCCTGATCCTCCATTTTGCATGTGTATATTAACTGGCACACTGTCTAGTCCCGTGTAGTTGTGCTTCCAGTCTTACTGGTTAAGGAGTATGGCTAACAGAGCCACGTTACTGCTATAAGGTCTCCCACCTCAGAAGAAACAGGCAAGAAAGTATAAGATCCGTTCTCTTCATTTACATGCAGCTTCTCCAAAAATAAACTTGAAAACACGTAAAACAGGATCACAGCTCACAAAGATAAATTAAATGTTTTTCTCAGAGCTAGAAAACCAGACTCAATACTAGAATGAGAAAGGGAGGCCAGATGTCATCAGCCCAATTCCTCTGTGGCTATAACCTTATACTGGTGATGTAGATAGATTTCCACATAAAAAAGAAAGCAATAGGAGTCCTGGCTCTGTCAGCATAATTGTTCAAATACCTTTTCCCAATTCTACACACTGTTACAGAGTTTCCTACATTTTTTTTTCTTTATGAATAATCATCCATTACAATAAGTAAGCTTTCTATTTACCTTTTATGAACATAATAGCATTTTCATCTCTCTCCCTATCTTGAATTTACCATATCTTTAGTGTTTTTCTCACAATGTTGCCTTTTAATTTCTGAGATACTCTTAAATTTCCAAAATTGCTTTTTCTCCATTCTATGCTTGCTCTGGGGAAGGCATATCAACATTAACAATCTGAACTGCATCACATTTCTAACATGATGTAGAGGGTAACTCTGGGATGGGCAACTCCCAGACTCTGTTATCATTCTAATATTAATTCTTTGTGTGATTGCAGGAAAATTAAATATCTGCCTCAGCTTCCCCAGCAATCAAAGTGAGATAAAAGGTACATATTAATTAGCGCAGCCCTACAAAGCATTTCAAAAGATTCTTGTGACAGGTGCTATAAGTACAGATGCAGAGAAAGCAATATAACACTGTATCTAAATATTTTTCTCATCAGTTTCTTTATGAAAGTCACTTAATGCTAGGTATATGAAAGAGTTCTATTTCCTTTCTTTTATTTCTCAGTCAGTTAAAAACCCAAGTAACCAATTCATAGTACAGAACATTTTACTGTGACTCACTACAGAGATGTATGAAGGTGCCATATTTCCTCTCTCTTTACCCTCAGAAAAAGTGAAGCATAGATGATTAAGGTCACCAAGAAAATTCCCCTCCCAGACTTCACTCATTCTAGCCCAGCTTTTATTGGAATACTTCAAAAATTAAGATAAATTTTTGAAAGACTGTCTCTCAGTGTCATAAAAGAACATATTCATGAAGAATATAATTACAAACTTATGAAAAAAGAACTCGAAGAACTTAGAATTCTTGAAAAAAATTACAAGATCTGCTAAGGTTTGTACAGAGGATGGAAGATCATTGACTCAAATCCTTCTGTGAAGTTCCAGCCATTATGTTACCAGTAATAGCTCAAATATCTGAAAACCAGAAAGGAATCATTGTTAAAGAAACAAGTTTAAAATACTCAATTCAACATCTGTAAATGTTTCACATATTTTTTCTAACCTCAAATCCAAGCCAGTTGATACATCCTCCCGAAACTCTTAACATTCCCTGCCATCTCTGTTTATTGGCATTGGTTCGCTGCTCCAAAACTATCAAACAAGGTCATACTGTACGACTTGAGTCTAGAGAAGCAAAGACAGTGCCAAAGGGAAAGCTTGGATCAGTTTAAACATCTGACAGTAATGCCAGTGTAAATATTAGTGTCACATTGATGACAGGGAATGAGACTACTACACAGTAAAAACATGTTTGTAGTCTTCACTGAGGGAGTCCCTGGTGAAGGGGAGTCTATTATCCCTTCTTTATATCTGTACCTGACACTCCACACATCTACATAATCTTTTCTCCTACACTTGCACTTGACATCCTTTCTTCCTTCTGCCTCAAAGGCTTTACTGCTTTCAATAGTTAAGCTACCACTCCTAGGTACATCAATGACAACCTGAAGTAACTACTATCGACTTCAGTGGGGGTACTTGGATTTATACCATTATACGGTCACCAGCACACAGAGCTTCTTTCTATATACCAGATCCACCCCCAAAGGGCTCTACAGTTCCTGAAAGGTGATTCAGTGCATGCATAGCAGTCCACTATACTTCCAGATTCATCTGCCTCTCTTTCTTATGAAGATATTTCACGTTATCCATCCAAAGTATCTGTTCTATGCTAATTGAATACTAAAATATAGGCACATGGGGCCTTCATTATCCTGCTTAGTCCAAAAGACACAGTAGCTTTGATACTAGTGATGTTTCCAGGTCTATTGCATGGTTATACACTATATCTGACTTGCAGCTGCCCTGCAACTTTCCCATTTTCTACACTTTCCCATTTTCCCAAAAAGACACAGTAGCTTTGATACTAGTGATGTTTCCAGGTCTATTGCATGGTTATACACTATATCTGACTTGCAGCTGCCCTGCAAAATGCAGTCTACACTTTCCCATTTTCTACACTTTCCAATTTTCCCAGTTCAACAAGGGGAAATGCAAAGTCCCACACCTGGTGAGGAGCAACCACCAGTATAAGTTGGGGGCCAACAAGCTGGAAAGCAGTCCCCAAGAAAAGCACCTGCGGGTCCTTATGGACACCAAGTTGAATATGAGCCAACGCACTCTTGTGGCAAGGTAGGTGAATGGTATCCTGGGGTGCATTAGGAGTGTTGCCAGCAAGCCGAGGGAGGTGATCCTTCCCCTCTACTAAGCACTGGTGAGGCCACACCTGCAGTACTGTGTCAAATTCCAGGCTCCCCAGTACAAAGGCGAGATGGAAATACTAGAGAGTCCAGCAAGGATCCACTAAGACAATGAAGGGACTGGAGGATCTCTCCTATGAGGAAAGGCTGAGAGAGCTGGGACTGTTCAGCCTGGAGAAGAGAAGGCTCAAGGAGGATCACATCAATGTATGGAAATATCTGAAGGGAGGATGTAAAAATGAGGGAGTCATGCTTTTTTCAGTGGTGCACAGTGACAGGACCAGAGGTAGTGGGCACAACCTGAAACACAGAAGGTTTCATCTGAACCCCTTTTTGCAGTGAGGGTGACTGAGCACTGGCACAGGTTGCTTAGAGAGACGGTGGAGTCTCCATCCTTGGAGATATTCAAAACCAGTCCGGTTATGTCCTTGGCAGCCTGCTCTAGGTGACCCTGCTTAAGCAGGCAGGTGGGACCAGATGACCTCTGGAGTCCCTTCCAACCTCAATCAGTCTGTGATTCTGTGGTTCTCCAGAATCATTGAATTCAGTAGTCTCTAAGTCAGAATATGATAGCTCTTACCAATTTGATGTCTTGTGTCTTAGAGAAAGCACCACAGATTTTTTGAAGAGATGTATTTATGTTCACAGCAAGACAGTCAAGGAATGTTTCATGATGATGCTGCTCCTCTCTGTCCAGATTTCTCTACTGTCAAATCAATTCCTTCCATGAATACACCCATAAAGTTTAAAGAAATTAAAACCTGAAGTTGTTAAATAACCTATAAAAAAGAAACACTCTTCTAGTATTCTTTTCACTACTAATGGCAGAATAAAATGTGAACCTCCTGTGCCCATAAGAGCCATCTGTCTAAGATTTTAAAAACAGAACTGGACCTTCAAAATGGAACAGACCAACATCTTTAATGAGGCAGAGACATCCAAAATAACAAAGGATGAGTGGGAAAGTGCAAGAGGTTCTGGGATTCCAATTCTACTAGTAGTTACTTGAGATAAGGTCAGAGTAGGTAAGCTGACTAAATCTCTCCCCACATCCAAATCTGTAAATCAGGGATAACAACAGCATGCACTAATAGCATAGATGATGTTTAATAAATGGCTTTGTTACTATATCTTCTAATTTGTGTTATCAGTTAGAATGGAGTGGCCAAAGAAACCTAGGAAAGTGAGAGCTTAATTCAGACAAATACTGGAATAATCCAGACAGCTAAATTTGCAAGGGGTCTGGATCACAGAATCACAGAATCACAGAATGTCAGGGGTTGGAAGGGACTTCTGGAGATCATCTAGTCCAACCCCCTGCTAGAGCAGGATCCCCTGGAGCAGGTTGCACAGGACCATGTTCAGGCGGTTTTGAATATCTCCAGAGCAGGAGACCCCACAGCCTCTCTGGGCAGCCTGTGCCCGTGCTGTCACCCTCATGGTAAAGAAGCTTTTTGTCATGTTCAGATGGAACTTCCTGGGTTCCAATCTATGCCCGTTGCCCCTTGTCCTGTCACTGGACACCACTGAAAAGAGTCTGACCCCATCCTCTTGACACCTGCCCTTAATATATTTATAAGCATCGATAAGGTCCCTCTCAGTCTTCTCTTAGACTAAACAGCCCCAGCTCCTGCAGCCTTTCCCCATAGGAGAGATGCTCCAGGACCCTCATCATCTCTGTAGCCTTCCACTAGACTCTCTCCAGTAGTTCCTCATCCTTCTTGAACTGGGGAGCCCAGAACTGGACACAGCACTCCAGATGGGGCCTCACTAGGGCAGAGCAGAGAGGCAGGAGAACCTCCCTCGACCTGCTGGTCAGGCTCTTCTTAATCCTTTAGGGCTTTGATTTCATCAGTCTGATCTAAAACTGGATTTTGTACTATAGATTCTAGAGTTAAACAAGATTCATCCTGACTCCATTCATGTTCTTTTGGGATTTTGTTATTGCCCTCAACGGCAACAGGAGCTATAGCAGAACTGCATTTTCTTTTGCAAGCAGAATGGGGAAATTAAAAACAAGGACAGGTACCTATGGTGCTGCATACATTGAGATAACATGGAATAAAGAAGAAAGAAAAAATTAAATCTACAGTATTAATTCACTTGCTTATAAAACCCCCGATTCTTCAGCGTCTTACAATATTTGCATACTTTTGCTTCAGGTTTAGGCAATAGTTCTGTGAAAACAAATTTGAGGCTCTTCCCCTAAAACATGTTCAGATAATAAACAGTAAACATGAAAGGTTGAAAGGTTTTAGAAATATCCTCAGTCTACTTTGGAAGGGTATCACTATCCCACTTCTTCAGGAAAAGCATTTGTTCCAGGTCTAAAAAGCTTTAAATTCAGAATTAGAAAAAGAAGGAAAGTTTTACTGGTAGTCAGCACTGCTAAATCCTACAGGCACAGATGTCGGTTCTGTGATAGCAACAAGCTGAGGTACTGAGTGGAAAAAAGGGAGAAAATTTTCTTTCAATAAAAATTAGCACATCTTTGTCAGACCTGACACTGATCATTAAAACCTGAAAGCTGTATCACAATGTATTGATGGAACGATGAGGATTTGGCCTTAGACATTGTCAGTAATCATTTTCTGCCCCATGTGAGGCAGTAAAACCCAATCTGATGAAAGTTTTTGTTTGCTCAAAGTGATAGATAAACCTTCCCAACATAAAGTACAGTTTGAAATCAATAGGCTGTGCACAAATTAACTCAAACCATCAATGACATACTGGTAATTCTATACGTTTCATCAACAACAGTGTCAAGTTATGGGACACTACCCTGAAAGACTGATTTGTGTGTCTAAACAGGGACATAAAGCATTGATGTATTCTCTGCTGTCAACTGGAGGCTTTTTGTTAAATAACATGTAACTTGTCCACTCTTAAAAAGAAACACAGAAGTAGGAGGAAGGCATTCTTTCAACATTAGTGCCATTTAATGGAAATGACTGTGGAAACCACAGATCCAAAATAGATCTTTTTCTTTTTCCAGAATACTTTACTCCCTAAAATTGCCATCTCTCTTTGAGAAGCTGTAACTCCATCTGAAGCTGCAAGCGCATTTGATTTACAGGGGGGTCCCAATAAAAGGCCTTACCCCAAAGCTCCCAAGACACAAACCAGTAAGTGGTCAAGATTTGTTTTGCAGCACATCCTTTTAGAAAAGGACAAAGACACAGCAGTGACATAAGGGAACGAACAATCTTCCCAGTGGTAATGGGTTATTTCCAATTGTGTCCATTTCCTAGGCCAGTAATTACAATTTCCTCTTTGCTGATCAGGTGCTACTTCATTGAAATTTTCACAAATCAAAGGTGACAAAATTGGAACCGAGCAATTGGAGAACAAAAGAAGCAGCAACGCATATATTTCAGTTGCATACCAGGTTCTTCTGTCTATCCATTTCAGTGATGTCTACATATGTGCCATCTGTGAAGCCCCATAAGCTTTTTGAACCTTTGGAGAAAAATTACTGGGGGAAGTTCTCAATGCATGTTTCTTTTTTTTTTTTTTTTTTTTTTTATGGGTCTGGTTCTTAAGTCCACTACAACTACATGGCCTTACCAGCTTCTAAGAGACTAGGTAACAATTTCCCATTGCAAATAAATGTTTCCCCAGTCTAACCTAACAAACCTGTGGTTTGGAATGGACTGCTTCTTTATTATTTTTCATTCTTTTTTATTTTTAAATAGATCAGTTTCTGCTGGTATGAGTCCAGCTAGCTTCATACTTACAAGGATAGCTATACAGGCCAAATACTTGATGCCTGCACCTTCAATAGAAGATTCCACCGGATCGAATTTTCTACCAATGAAAAAGCAAGAAGACATCGTAGAGCTAGAGGAGACTGTATTTTAGGATATAAAAAGGCTTCCCCCGTGACTGTTCCTATACTTCTAAAAGTTGAACATGGCACACTTTTATTCAGACACTGATCTTGAAAGCCTTTGCTTAGATAGCAGCTAGACAAGGACCAACGGTGCAACCACATGAAACAAAGTTTATATAGAAACAATACAGCAGCTACTCATCAGAACTTTCAATCAGAAATCACACAATTATAAATGTTTTGTACACTTGATTTCTGAAAGACTGGTACAAAAGAGTGGAATTAAGTACAAATGAAATCTCCAGGTAATGAAAAAAACCAGCAAGTAGTCTCAGTTTCAGGGTAGTACCAATAATCCTACCTCTGTTTTCTGAATGTAGCAACTGCCATAGAAAATATTTTTGCAAGTTCTGAAAAGCCTGTCCATCATTTCTAAACCCTAATCCATCCTGAACCTAAAGTACTAATCTCTTGGAGAGAAACACTAGAAATTTAAACTCACAATTGTATAAAGAAAATGAGAAAGACATACTCAATTATGACTTCCTTTTATTGCAATACACTGCAGTCTCTGGCAGAGAGGAGAACTCCTCATACACTGCCATGCCTATAAGAACAGAGTTCAATTTTTGTTTCACATTCTTTCACGATTGCTCTAAGCAAAAAAAACACCAAGAAAAGTTAAGGTTATTAATGGGAATAAATGATCTCACCCCAACCTAGAAAAAGCAGTATTGAGGTAAGGTATGATGCCCACACCTGAGTTTACTGCTTCAGAAGCTTATTCTGGTTGACACAGTAGTCAAGAATACTTTGACCTATAGTAGGATTATTAGGAAATTACCAGAGAAAAACAACTAAGTTACTTTCACCAGAGAGAAAAGTAGCTATATGTATGAAAGACAAAAGATATAATACTGTGGAACTATTAGTCAAACATCTGACATGTTCCTAACTCCAGATCTCCCATTTGACAAGTAGCAGTTGCTTACAGCTGGGAAGAGAGACAGCAAAAGTTCTTCAACACACAGCACAGAAAATTCCTCTCAGAATTCAAGGATGATCTAGAAAAAGCCATCTCCAGGAAGCATTATTATGCACCCACTGATTTTCTTTTTCCCTTTAACTTAAACCGTTTTGGAGGCTAACAAATTTGCAAGTCTGAGTCTTGCCTCTGTCTTCACTCAAGCAATTAGGTTGTCAGCCTCAGTTACACAGTTCTACAAACAGTTAATATGCAGCACAGCAGCAGAGATGCTGGATGAAAAAAACAAGAACATCTTGACTCTCCTATAGCCATTAGAAAAGCAGCAGAAGCACAGACAGATTTCAAGTGAGCTTCCTTAGGCAAAGGCAGAAGTACAAAAACATTAGTGTGCAGCAGCCAGAGTAGAAGCAGACAGCTGCTCCAAATACACTTTGGGCAGCAAGGCAGCAGTGGCACTGCGGAAGAAAAAAAACAGGATTGATATTCCACTGCATCTACTTCAGCTCCATCCTCTATAAATATATCCATCGTGGTATTTCCCTGTCTCTGAAAAACAATGCTCTGGCTCTCCCTGGGGTAGGATTAGCTGCAAAGCACAGACACAGTCTGTGCACAAATTGGCATGGGTACATGTCTCTTTGTGACATGAAAAGGGGGTTGAGTGTCCAAAAGCTTTTGTTTTCCAGCTATATCTGTTGGTCTAATAAAAGGCATTACTCTCACCCCAACTCCATGTTTCTAAGCTCACACCCACATGCACGGCCTGTGAATAGGGGGTTGAGTTAACCTACAGGCAGATTTTTACGATGGCTTGCTATTAGAGGAAGAACTAGTGTGGCAAAGATACTTTTTTGGCATTATTACCTGTGCTTTGAGTCACCTGTTGAAATTTAAGCAACTTTATATAAAGTTTTTCAGAACTTATTCATCATTTTCAATCTGTTATGTTTCTGTATGGAATGTAGGGCACCTGCCTCTGATGAGCTATTGCTAAGGCAGGAGGGCTATGTAAAGGGAATATGTCCAGGATCTTTTCAAGGACCATCTTATCTGCTTGCGAGTGTTGCCATTAAGACATATGGAAGGGACAAGAAATATGGTCGGTTTTTTCATAACTCCCACATCATTTCTATAAAAAATGAACTGATTAATATGTTCTTAGAGTCAATGAATTTCTCTTTCCAGAATTAAATCGGTATGTTTTTAAAGAAAAGTTCACCCTTTATTCTTTCACTGAGCATCTGTATTCTGCTGCACATACAAAGAAATGAGATGGAGTCAGCAATCTCTGCTGCCATCTTCTGCTTTATTTTTTATGTAACCAGTGAACAAGGGACAGAAATATTAAAATCCTATCCTTTCTGAAAATGAATTCAACAAATGAAAGGCTATAAATCAAGAATCAAAGCTCTGTCATGCTATCACAAAAAATTTGGGAAGAAAATGTCTCTTTGAATCACATGCCTTCACAGCCCAAAATTATCCATTATGGTATATTCTCCCACCCACTTGAGGCTCCAATATCCCTCATGACAAGTTTTATATTCTTCACAAAAGCTTCTTTCTCCTATTATTCCCTTAGAGACGGAGGCTGTTGCCCTTTGTCACAGGGTAGAGATCCACTCTGTAAGTACCTCACCTTATTTTAATGGGATACTAATCCACTTGATTCAGGTTCTTGAAATCATATAGATCTTGGGGCACACTCGTAATTTGCCCTCACCTCGTTGTAACAAGACAAAACTCCCCCCTTCTCTAGTAATTTCCTCAGAGATGATTATTATTCCTTCAGCTTCTCAATGTTTGGTGACAGGTCAAAAACCATCAGAATGGTCTTTACTGAGAGACGTAGCTTGTTGGTCTCCCACTGTCCTAACCCCATTCTGAATAAAACTACCTCCACTCTTTGTCCTTTAGTGACCTCCCTTATTTCCTTATCTGATCTTCTTTTTCAAACACTAGTCTCACTTTTTGGTTCAATACTACCTCAATACTCTCTTGAAAGTATTAAGTTGCTTTTACTAATACCCACATAAAATAATAGTAACATTAATAATAGTTTTCATATAGATGAAAAATTGTTTTTTTCAAAAGTTGGCTGGAGCTACTGTTTCACTACAGGTTAAATTAATATGTATTTGCACTGTGTGCTCAAGTTCTTATCCTCTTCCTCACTGTCACTCCTTTCTAAGCAATGATCTTCTGATACTCATGACCATCAGCTGCTGGGTATACTCATTCAGAATATTTCTGCTGGCGTATAACCACGAGCAATTTTTCTTCATTACATTAAATCCCACTTGTTTCCTGTTTTCTTCAAATCTCAGTCATCTATTGCACTACGTCTTCTGCAATGAAATCATCAGCATATGCAAGATGGCTATGCAACAACTGATCAGCTTTTCTAATAGCCTCACCGATAAGTAGTAGAAAAAAACAGTGCCCTGCCCTAATCCAATGTCAGAGCTATTAATCAGATACATAGCTCTATCTTTCTAACAGTTTTATTAAGGATTCCAAGTTCTTGTGATTTTTGAGTGCAGCTGATGCTTCATCACATGCTTTTTTAAATCTGAAAGGAAAAAAATAATTTTTACATTTTTACAACATTTCTCCCTATTCAACAGAAGAAATACGTGGAAGAAAAATGTAATAAAAATAAAAGAACAATCAGGAATAAGTTAGACATTGTCCTTTGATTTCTTTGTTCAATGTTACCCTATATATACAAGTGCTCCCCCTAGATTCTTAGTCCTCTTCTTGATCTTCCTCTCAATATAGCTGTAGACATTAGCACTGCCATCATCCCATCAAGGGATACAAATTTAAATCCTGACATTTTCGTTTTGGTCCTTCATTAAGTACATAAAACTGACTGACCCTGATTTTTTTTTTTTTCAGATGCAGACAGGAAATAAGTATTAAAATAAATCCCAGCCCAGCAAGAAGTGAATATACAATTTGTTATCTATTTGTTTCCTAGAAGAAAACCCTTCATTGTTGGCACATGCAGAGCAGAGTTCCCATGTCAGATTTGAAGGACTTTCTAAAGATTCCCACTCTCCTCAACTCTTGCACCACAAGCTTTCTAAAACTAATGTTCCTTTTATTTTTTTTCCTGTCTTTTCTGCATCCTTTCTTGCTACCAAGCTGTGTTTCATACAGAATCATTTCTCATTAAATTTGTCAGCTAGCTGTTGTATTCCATCACACTTAATCATTTTGTTTTACCTTTCCTGCAGAATCTGTATCTAGGAATTCACATTTAAACCACCTCTGCCACATACTCTTTAAAACCTTTGTGAACACATCTTCAGAAACACAAAGGCTAAGATTCTATAGTGTTAGTCAACAAGCATGAAGTATCCCCAAAGGATTTTCATAAATAAACACAAGTATTTGAGAAGTCACACGTGACTTTTTTTATATTAGTGTTATAAGCCAATATTGTGCCCTCCTTCCCCTCATGCCTCAGATTCCCTGTTAAACGCTTTCCACTGCTTTCCTTTCACTGTACATTTCACAAATGTGGTCCATGATGGTTTCTGTGACCTGAGTAATCAAAATAGATTTAAAGACAGACCAGCTTTCTTTCTGTCCCCTCAAAATTACTGCAACAAGAACCTAACCTTTATCTACATAAGGAGACATTATTCAATGGGAACGCTCTGCCTCATTTGTTGAGCTATAGTTGGACATAGTTTGAGAGACAGGCTGAAGTAATGGGAAATATAAGAATGCTTTCTTTTGTGAGCAGGAAGGAAAACAGCCTTTGCCGTAACTCAATTTAATTTTGTTGGAATTTCTGTAAAACTGAGAACCTATCATTCTTTTAGATACATTCCCAGACCACAAGACAACAGACAGCCCTATGTCCAATGCAGTATAGAATGCAATGTAAAATCAAATAAATGACAGAAAAATAAACCAACATATTCACAGTTTCTGAGCATCTGTTCAACACCACATTTTGTTTCTTGTATATAAGAGAAATAAATGTAGGAATTGGAAGCACAAGAGTATATGCAACCTTCAGTAACCAAGGAGTTCATAAACATGGTTCATCATGGTTTCTGTGTCTTAGATGATCCAACACATTGAAGGACACTTGTGTTAGCACATCTTGCAGTCATATCACTGCATAACTGAGTGCTCAGCCCTCACCAGCAAGCGAGTCCTTACAATTGCAGTCTTGTGGAAACAAGATTTTTGGTCTTGAAATATCTAAGCTAAAAATAATTTATGGTCCACTATGGCCTTCATTTCTACAGAACTTACCAACTTGGACCTCTGCAGAAATGGGCACATAAGAATAATGATGACACTTATAACAAAGTAATTTTAAACAGCAGAAGAATGATCACAATTTTCCACTATTTTCTCCTATTTTTCCTAAATGCTCAAAAACTTTAACAGACAGAAAAATCAGCTTTGCTACTTTTTCTATATGAGTAGAAAACTACTTACATAGACTATGTGACTATGTATTACATTTTCAAAAGTCACTCCTAGTTTCAGCCATCTCAATTTAAATTCTAAATTTTCAATTCTTTACTGCTCAGTTCTGAAAGAGTGGCACCTTCACAGCCACTGTTAACTGTAGTTATTCTTCTGCTCATTTAGCCCTTGCAAATCTGATTTCTGGTCATCTAAAAATGAGTAATTAAAAATCAACACCCCCCTTCCTCCCCATACAAATGAAGCATTAATATTAATGAAATAGGAAATACTTTACCAGTCTGTAATCATTCCCATTTAATTTAGACTACTAGCCAATTCCCAGTTGGGTGAAGAATGAGTAAAAGCATAGTTTAAGCAGAGCAAACAACATGCATTTTATTGTGAATGAGCTACACAATGTGGATTTCGAAGCCACTAGTTTTACTGGTTCACTTATTTTTTTCTGCTTTAGATGACAAAATACCTATGGATGTTTATTAACAGCAGAATTCAAACACTTTCCTTTAGCTGTCATTAACCAGAGGTTTCCTGCAAATACAGGTGCCAAGCTGTCAAACAACATTGCTGGACTCAGCTGCACACATTTGATTTAATGCTGCAATATCTCTACATAAAGCCATGTCTAGGAGCAGCTTTTCTTTCATCCTTATCACTGACACAATGCACTGCTGAATTGCACATCAGCCACTGCGGTAGTCCCCTTCCCCGGAACTGGGAAGAGTCTCCTGGTGACATTATGCTTTTGTGATGAAGTCTAGATTGGATTCATACCTTTGCTCCAAATGGTAGATTAGAGTAATGAATGAATATTAATTTGCAGTATGTTTTGTAGACTATGTTTACACTAATTCTGTGATTACTCTCTAGTAATTGTGTACTAATAATGCTAGTTGTTTATATACAACTTCAAAAATAAATAAGCAGAAGCTTCATTAGCAATGGACTCTCAAGAGCGATTTCATAATGAGACTAAATTTCCTCTATTTAATATGCAGAGGTTGCAAATATATTCAGATACAGACAGGTGTAACATCACTAAGACAGTCAGACAGATGCAGTCAAAAACTCAGAAGCATTTTTGGCTGGATTCACATCCACTACCTTTTAGGCATTTAACACATTTAACACACAAATTAGGTATCTGGTCTTGTTCCATAGACAACAGAGAACATTATAAGCCAATTGAGGCTACCGGAGTTTGGCAATGAAATCAGAGAGAAGAGCTAAAATGAAGTACCCAGGGCACAAGTCAAGGCTTTAGTGGGAGGTCTGGAACAGGTCTTATCACAGTTTTCAATGCATTGAAACACAAGAAAGAATCCCAAAGAGTTCATGATTGGCATGAAAGCCAGCCTTCAGCAGAAACGACGACAATGATAATTCTGAACATATCAGATCCTTCTGCACCGCTGTGCTAGTGGGGACTATCTGACTGACATGACATGTAAAATTGCAGCTTGTAAACTGAGATTCGTGAATGATCCCCACTATAAGTGGAGATGATGTTACAGGACCAAGCCCATCTTGGAGTGACACCTGCACTCCTTCATCTACTATTTCCTTTCCACATTTTCTTGGACATACAGCATATTCTTTGCTTTCTGCACCAACCTGATGATAGCTACTGAGCAGTTGTTCTGCTGTGAGCAATTAAATAGCTGTCAGTGGCAGCAATAAGTGATGATGGATTAGGCAATCCTTATCTGTTTGCAATTTCGGTCAGTGAAATTTGGAAAGAACTTCAGCATCTTTGGCTGAGAGTCCCTCCGTTAATGTCAGTGATTAATTATTAACAAATGTGCTGTTATTATTTTAATAAGCTCTCAATATGCTTATTGAGCTGTGGAAAATCTTAACACCTCTCTTGCAAAGTGTGCTTCAAAATACAGTTATCCGTTATGTTTCCAGGAGCCTGTATCCAACCCCGAGGGGTTCTGCTGTGTGTGGAGGTCAAGCCCCACTCAAGCCCCACAGCCTGTTGGTTTTACAAAACAGTGGGAGAGGTCACAGCATAGAAAGATACAGTCCTCCAGCTCCTATTCAAGCATGGTCTGGAGGTCTGAATCCAAACAAATAATCCACACTATCCTCATCTAATCTGTTAAAAAACATTCCTTAGATGCTTGTCACTCTGCCAGTGAGCAAGGCCACATTTTCACTGCCAAAAGGATCTCAGAGCACCTTGCACAAGCAAAGGCCTCTGTTGTCACAGATTAGGCACCCTCAGACTTGCTGTCCCTGAATGGCTCCAGCCACCACCTGGTACCCAGGAACCCTGACACACATCAGCAGGAGCCAAAATCACACAGAGCCTACAGCACCCGGTGAGAACATAGGAGGCTCAGCTCCCTCCGGAAAGGATGCTCCCTGGGAGAGCGCACCCCTGCCCGCTGGTGCGCACTGCCTGCCAGGCATCAGGGCACCCCCAGTTCAGCCACCCGCCCGTTGCCGAGGCCGTTCCCAAGCACCCACGCTCTGTTGAGGCATCTGGGGGCTCGACGCGGCTCTGGCAGCTCCCAGCCTACTGCCACGCGCCTTTGCCACCCCCAAGCTTACTGCCTTGGGGAGGCCTCGGGCTGCCGCCCCAGAAAAGCCACCTGCAATGGGGCTCCATGTCACGTCAAGACAGCGCTGCTGCCGCAGCCCTGCGCGTGTGGGCGTTGGGGTGGGCTCGGTGCCTGGCAGGAGCCTCGCCCCGC
>KL287500.1:714-21865 GCA_000699545.1 Podiceps cristatus | reverse complement strand
GGTGCCCGGGGATGGGGAGGCCGCGGTGGGGGTAGGCACTGGGATGGGAAGCAGCGTTTCTGGTGGGATGCTGTTGCAGTATTATTTTTCCAGGGCATGCAGTACAATGGCATGCTGTTGTCAGTTATGGCTGGGGGAATGGGTGTATTACCATGGCTGCATATGCTGTGAAAGTGTCTGGAACAACTTAGGAGGTGTAAGATTGCCTACTGAGTATGCTTCTGTTGTTGTTGTAACAAAACCAGTAATTCCCTGCACATAAGAAGGAACTTTTCTCAATAAATAATATTTCTCCACAATTGTTGTTCAAGATTTTCTGCTTTGTCCCTTTGATACCTGGTACCAGCTACTGTAGGAGGTAGATAGCATTTGGTAGAGATAAGTATAATTCAGCATACCTGTACGACATGCTTATTTGCAAAAGTAGAGATCAGGTGAAATTTACTTTAAAGGTACTCTACATTTCTGTCTGTCAAATGAATAGCTTCACTGGAAGAACAAAAGTCAGAACTTGTATTTGCCTTTAAGAGCAAACATGGTTTTGAAAGCATGTATGCAACTATATCTGTTCCAAACTTGTCTATGCTTTCTGATTGTATCAGGGAGCTGGATGGATCACTGATGTGGTAACATGGGAAAATATGGAAAGGTTAGCCTGCTTTATGTTAGCCTGAAAATAGTTTGAATTGATAGCAATGTAGCCCTTCCACTTAGGCCTTTGTTAATCGTGTATTTAGGTATACCATTCATCTAGCTACAAGATAGGGCTTGAAAGAAAAGATCTGGATAGATTTTCTATTCAGTAATCATTTCACTTTCTGTGCTTTTGCCTGTGTGTGATTCTGAGTGCTGATGAAAGCAAACTTTGCCAAACTGTATTATAATGCTGTGCTGTGTGTGCAGCACTAGGTGTATATCAGCAGTTTCTTTAGAAAACACTGTGGCTTTTACTCTTTTAAAGTTAACAGCTGACTTTAATGTAGTATGATGCTGTAGACAGAGATACAGTATTTACTGATTTCCTCTGAACAAAGCTATCTCATGACTCAGTAATTCAGCATTTCTTCATTCTTGATCTCCTGTAGACTTTGGACTTTTTAGTCAATGTCCATTGCAAATTGTCCCTTGACTGTGTTTCATGTATCAGTACTAACGGGCTAGTATTCTGTTTCTGTTTTATTCATTATATATCCTTGCTTTTGCTTTTAGCAGATACCATAGGTTTCCCAAGTACCCTTTTCCTGCAATCTCTGCCTAACTCTTCTAGAGTAGCATTTCTTCGTGTAGCTAGTGTCACTGATGTCTGTGGAGCATCTCAAGAGAATAGATTTTAGTCAATGTGGATAACAGTTGCAGAAATAGGTCCTAATGTCAAAAGGTCTTCAAAGCAAATGCAGAGTTGGTAGTGGCACAGGTTCTAAGGGCTTCTGTATACAAGTGTGGTAAGGGGCTTTTGGCTGCTATCATTGCTTGCCTTTTTTTTTTTTTAACTTCTTTTCTTTCCCATGAAAACCATGAATGTCAGCACCGTTCTTCTAGTCTCTCAACTGATGATGTATATTTTTTTTTTCTCTCTTCCAATTGTAAACAAATTGTAAACAAACAAATTATTTTTATGATTACAGAGAATGCTAGAACCAAGGTCGCTTATACGTGCAGTAACTGCTTGCTCCAAGCTTGTTATTTAACATTTACAGCCTTGATAGGTTTTGTGGAAGGGCTTTTTTTACCTGTGGTTTGTTTTCATAGAGACTAATGCTTTCCTTTAATATTTGACAGGCTAGAAGAATGTTTGAGGGAGAAATGGCAAGTTTGGAAGCCATCTTGAAAACGCAGACGATAAAAGTGCCTAAGCCCATCAAAGTAATAGACCTGCCTGGGGTCAGTACTCTGTTTGTGATGGAACATTTGGAAATGAGAGGCTTAAACAGGTAAAACACAGTATTATCTTTGCTTCATTTAACTAGAAATTTTGACTATTATGACCATTAAATCACTTGTTTTCAGAGGGGAAACCTGTTTAGGTTGGTTGGTTTGTTTTTAAAGCAAGTCAAGTTACATTTGGGAAGTTATACAGCCACCAACTGTGGTGACTGAAGTCATGGACTCAGATCATGGGTGATCCTGAGACATTTGTTGAAGGTACTGTGGTTCCATATGTATGCTTACAAGGGTCCTAGTAATTTTCAGTCTCGTTAAGAACTTCATGCAGAGCCAACGTGGCACTTCAGTCACTTCTTCGATGCTTGTCTTCATCTTCATGTTTGCTTATCTCAGGATCGGCTTGTTAGGAGATTCTCATGCTGCGAGTCTTGGTCCGTGGTCTGCTGGTCATTTCTAAGTAGTCTGCACCCACAACCAACTATATAAAATGCTTGGTAATGCTTCATCTAGCAAATAGGTCATACGTCAAGAAGTCAGTGTGGTTTTTCCCTCAGTTTTGGGTTTGGTTTTTTTTGTAAGTAATTAGTGATTTTTACAGTAAGGTTACTTTTTACAGTCAGGAAAGTTACCTGCCTGATCACCTGTTTTGTCTACTTGCCTTTGGTATAAGAACCAGTATTTAATATTGCTTGTCATGGGTATGCAGAGACACTTCCTCGAATGAATGTATCCTGATTTCAGTGTTTCTACAACTCTCATCTTGATTCCCTTAGTTTCCAACTTTTGCCCCTCCTCTGTGGCAAACACTTAAGTAAATTAAAATATGATGAGTACTTCTGTCTGGTTCCATTAGGGAGGTGAGCATGACCAGTTACTCATCCCAGTCTCAGAACTCCTGCAGCCAGCTTAAAGTCTTATCCCTCATCCTGCTCGTCCACAGTATTTCTAATTCATGAAGAGCTCCCAGTGAGATCCAGGACAAAGAGCAGAAATCTTCTTGTGTTTGGGCTGATTGATGAAAAGTGTGCAAATGCACCCTTTGTCATACAGATTTCAGGGGATAGCTCCAATTTGCGTTAACAGGAACAAAATGAATAAATAACTTTGCATTAAATGACAGTGCCTTGAGAACAGGGAAAGATGAGAGGTCAAAGACGGGAAAAGGAACATGCTTTTGTTAATCTGGGAGGCAACTAGCTGTAAGAGTTGTTTGTAATTACTGCAAGACTGTTCTGAACTGTGTAGAGGATAAGCTTTTATTAAAAATAGATAGATAAATAAATAAGGCCCACCTGACTCTTCCGTCTTCTAGGCCTTTTAGAGAGGAGAAGCCAGAGTCAGACAGACATGTAAAGAAGAGGAGGGGTCTCTTTTGGCTCTATTTCCCAGAGACAGCTTTCCCAAAAAAAAAAAAAAAAAAAAAAGGCATAACATGTTTGCCTGCTTTTCTTACAGATATCTTACTGAAAATTTATATAGCAGTGATATCACACAGAAATTAGAATTGATAGTTTCTTATTATAATTAATGATTGCTGCTCACTTTCACTTTGAATAGTGTTGTCAGAAACAACCATGTAAGTACGTTTTGTTCTGTGTTACTACGTAATCTTTTATAGGAAGAGGAGGTGTTTATGAGTGGAATATTTTGAATATGTACTTTGTTAGAGATGCAGAACTTCTTTTACTTCCTGGAGTATCAAGAAATGGATTCATTCTTGTGTCAGTGTTGCTAAGAATACTTCTGTTTCTTAGACATTCAGCAAAGCTTGGAACACAACTGGCTGATCTCCACCTTCATAACCAGCAACTTGGAGAGAAGATGAAGAAAGAAGAGAGCACAGTTGGTACAGTACACAGCTGTTTACAAATTTAACCTAGTTAATAATAATCTACAAAATAGTTAAAATAGCTTTTGTTATTTCAGGATAAGTTCGACGTCTTCCACTAAAGATATTACGAAAATAGATTTGGATGAAACACCCAGGCAGGGAGTTTTCTTTTGCTTTTGTTTGCTTCATTTGGATGTCTGTAAGCATAATGTTTATTCAATTTGGAACCTTTGGGATCCTGAACTTCAGTTTCTGAAGGACATGATGTCAGAGGAGATACGCTACCTCAAAATATGATTATGAAGATTATAATGTAGCTACTTCATTTACATCAAGCTTTAAATTTAAAAGCCAAGAGCAACAACCATTGTAACAAAAAGTATTAAGGTGCAATTTTTTTATTCTCAGTAGAAGCAGCATTGTACCCTTGCATAGTTTGTAAGGTCCATTTGCATTGTAGATACTTAGAATCTTGTCATTAGTATTGGATTTTTGTCTTTGGTTTAAAAGGTAAAGGTCAAGGGCAAATGGAAGTCCAGTTTGTGGATCAATTTGGCTTTCATACAGTTACCTGCTGTGGCTATCTTCCACAGGTAGGTAGTACTTCATCAGACTGATAAAATTTTAAGTTTTATCTGATTTTCCCTTGAGTGACACAAAGGGCCAAAATTATCATAATGGAAATTCATTTATTTCTGTGGAGTCATAAAAAGAAAAAAAACCCACCATTGTTCAGCCTGCTAAGGAAAGTAAGACTTTGGACAGCACTTACAGCTGCATTGGACGTTCAGTTTTTTTGGTTTTATTGCTTAGAAAATTTATTTATTCCTCTAATTTAATGTTTTAAGACAATATTCTATTAAATGGTAGCATTTACTGTCCTGGATGCTATCAGCACAAAGGCTGTATAATCCTCAAAAGCTTTATTTAAAAGACAATTTGTCTTTCATGTGGTGTAGAACTAATATCTGCAATCCCGTTCTTCAGGTGAATGACTGGCAGAAGGACTGGGTGACTTTCTTTGCCAAGCAAAGAATCCAGCCCCAGATGGACATGATTGAAAAGAATTCAGGAGACAGGGAAGCAAGAGAACTTTGGGCACAACTTCAGGTATGAGAAATTCTCTCAGTTCTCATTATAGTGGTAGCTAGGTATCAGTTGTTTAGATTTTTTTTTTTGTTGTTAATAAAACAAAATTTCCTGTTGGTATGCTCCAGGTTCTGTTGGTAAGAGACGCCAGCTTTTAGGGATTAAAATGCCCTTTATTCTAAGGTATAAAATGGCTTTTGCCACATCACCCTATGCTAATACTCCAAAGTGAATGTGTGCCAAATAGTACTTTGCTTTACTCTTTGGGAAATACTAGATCAAGTTCACATTTCTCATTCCCTGTAACATGTTGCTGATGAGGAATGTTATGTCAGCAGTTCTGTTCTGCACATCATCTATTCATTTAAGGTTTGCATCTGACTAAGTGACTGCAATATTAGCTGTTTGGGTACTACTTTGTAGAAATCTCTTCAAGGTTAGTGAGAGATTCCTGAGCCTTCTAATGAAGAAGTGGGTGGTTGTGGTTTTCATTAAACCCGGTCAATATTGCAGTACTGAATGCAGTTTTAATTTATTAGTGCTAAAAACCATTTGGATGACTATTCTTCAGCTGCTGGCTTTTATGAAAAATAGAAATCAGCTGTTTGGGTACTACTTTGTAGAAATCTCTTCAAGGTTAGTGAGAGATTCCTGAGCCTTCTAATGAAGAAGTGGGTGGTTGTGGTTTTCATTAAACCCGGTCAATATTGCAGTACTTAATGCAGTTTTAATTTATTAGTGCTAAAAACCATTTGGATGACTATTCTTCAGCTGCTGGCTTTTACGAAAAATAGAAATCCTCTTGATTTTCTCAGCATCTCTGTAGACTAGGTCCTATGCTGTTTCAGGTTATGCTTTTTTTAAACTGTCTTTCAAAAAGTTTCAATTCATGCTCTGCTTGTATGCAGATAAAACTCTACAATTATTCACCTTAAAATGTAGTACTTACATGTCTTGCTTTTTTCCCCCCTGCAGCTGAAGATACCCAGTTTATTCTGTGACGTAGAAATTGTTCCTGCTCTCCTGCATGGAGATCTCTGGGGAGGAAATGTAGCTGAGGATGATTCTGGTCCAATTATCTTCGATCCGGCTTCTTTCTATGGCCATTCAGAGTATGAGCTTGCAATAGCTGGAATGTTTGGTGGCTTCAGCAGTTCTTTTTACTCTGCTTATCACAGTAAAATTCCCAAAGCTGCAGGGTTTGAGAAACGGCTAAAGCTTTATCAGCTTTTTCACTACATGAACCATTGGAACCATTTTGGCACAGGGTACAGAGGGTCTTCTCTAAACATTATGAGAAACCTTATAAAGTGACTTTCTCCTTAAGCAGAATACTTCCCATGGTGCTTGGAAAGCCCCATACTTGGCAGTGCAAATACAAGTAGTAATGTTAAAAAAAGGCACTAGACCCTTGACCTCGTTGCACAGCTAAAGACCTATGCTGAATACCAAGTGTAACATAGTCATCCCTTTTTAGGACAGTTGGGAATAACTTTATGAGGGAAATACTGAAGGAAGGAGTTTATTCAGTTGCACAAAGATCTGTCAGTGTCAAGAAAGCAATGTATGCTTGAGCCTAAGCAAGTTACTACAAATCAAGCACTTGCGAGTAAATGACTTGGAAGAAGTTCTCTCTTAAGGACCAATCATGCTTCAGAGTAGAGAAATACCAGGGTTTGCATTTGCACCCTAATGGAAAACATTAGAGAAGTTTTTGTAAAATGGAAAATTGCTGTTCTCAGTTACTGAGGAGATGGCTAAAAAAGTTGCTCATTGCTTTTTTTGCTGTTCCCCCCTTTATGATAGATTGCTCAGACTCAACTCTTCTTGTCCAGTTACGTGCATGAAAACAATGTTAACAAAATATATTGAAAGTCAGCAAGAAAATTATATAATGAGAACTGTGAAAAATGATTTGGACTTGCTATTCATTATGCTAATATGATTCTGTTGGATGGAGATTACTTCCCCTTCTGTTACAAAGCTGTGTGAAAATACTTACAATTATTTCTGGCATGTGCATTTTGGAGCCTCCTGGCATTCTTGTAGGCTGTTCTGTGCTTGCCGGTCAGTGGGCTCTTATCTACAGCAATTTTGTTTTTGCCAGAATGAGCGTGCTCTTCTTTTTTTGGATTATGCTTTTGTCCAATAGTGTGCACTCTTGAAGATCTTTTCAGGTAAGACACTTGATGGTATACATCCTGTGAAGATGTCCTCGCTCACTAACACAAACAGAAGATGTGCTTTTTGACTGTTGTCATTGCCCCAAGGATAATGCCATTTGGTCGTGGTGTAGGCTTCACATAAATTTTCTGTAGTTTAGACTATGTAAGAGGACATTTTTCTTCAGTCCCCACTAAGTGCACTTTGTAGCTCTTGGGGTAAGAGACATGAAACCAAAGGAAGTTAAAATGTAACTCCCAGAACAGCAGCTCTACACCGCTGTCAGAAGTTCCTCAAGGATAGCTTTGCAGACTAGCTATTTCTTGTACCTGCAAGATGATAATACTAAAATTGTATTCTTTTTGATGTAGGCTGGTAATGATATTTCAGTTCAAGCATACCAGGTAGGTGAGACACATGCATGATTCCTAACATGCATTTTGAGTGTTTGGGAATGACTTTAATTAATTAAAAATGTTTCTCACTGGATTTTGGCAGATTACTGAGGGTTTTTTAGTTGCTGGTTTTGCATTATAAGAACTAGGAGCAAGTTTAGAGAAGACTATCACCTGATACAGCTTTCTCAGTTCTACTACTCTTCTCCTTGGCTGTTTAACTTCTGCTACAAAAAGTTTTAAAGCCTTGCTTGGTAGAATAGCTTTTACCTTGTTGCTTAAATAAAAAGTTTACCAGTTGATTATTGTTGTCTCTGTTTTCTGAATTAATACCTTACAGCTTGCATCTGTTCTTGGGGAGCCACATGCTCTAACGTGTTAAAAGTCTTTAGTTCATTAGACAATTATGGTCAACGAAGGTGTTGATGGGAATGTGGTCCCATATTTCAATCTGAAGCAGTGTGTCACTGGAGAAAATTTACGTGTTGTTTGGTTCCAGTATCACTTGAAGGTCCTATCTGTGCCTTCAGATTTCATGTATTGTACCAGCTGTTTGGATGTTGTTGACGAAATGTTACGTCCGTGCCCATATCCTTATCTCATTCACCCAAACCTGACAGTGCTTAGTGCAGCTGATTGGAGAAATGCTGTGGGATTCTAGCCAGCAGTCAGTCTGGTTAGATCCTTGAACTGTTTGTTTCCATATGCCTTCATAATAAAGTTAGAAGTTATTTAACAAGTTCATTTTGTTTACAAATCTTATCAAATCAACATGTTTATTTTGCTAAAATACCTAAATGCTTTTTATCATTAGAAGGTGAAAAGTCATAATGAAGGTGGATTTTTCTCTCATGTACAGACTTGAGTGATAAACATCAACTCTTCAGAGATCACCTTTTCCCAATAGAACTGAATCAAAATAGTTTTGTGATTGAAGGACAGTTGTGTTGTATGCATGTTATGTAAATAGGAACAGTTGTATTTAGCGTTTTAATTTAAGGGACATTGTGCTCACTTTTTAAAGCCATTTTGTGCTACAATTAGAAATGGAAGGGGTGTGATGAGGAATACAAATGGATTGTAACAGCAAGCTCTACTGTACCCTTGGTTTTGAGTTCTTATAGACAGCAGTCAAATCAGGGGATGGAGAAGGGGATGAGAACTTTTCTTGTGAAGACAGGCTGCTGGTGGATCCTTAAGAAGACATTTGTGCATGTCTGTAAGGTAATTTTTTTTTTCTTAATGTATTTTAGCAGGGTCTTCTGTGATAGAACAAGGGTAATGGTTTTAAACTAAAAGAGGGGAGAGAGAGACTAGACTTAAGGAAGAAATTTTTTGCACTGAGGATGGTGAAGCCCTGGCACAGGATGCCCAGAGAGATGGTGGATGCCCCGTCCCTGGAGTCATCCCAGGCCAGGCTGGATGGGGCTGTGAGCAACCTGATGGAGTTGCAGATGTCCCTGCTCAGTGCAGGGGGTTGGACTAGATGGGCTTTAGAGGTCCCTTCCAGCCCAAACTGTTCTGTGGTTCTGGGGTTGTATAGTTCTGCACTGCTCTTAGAATTCTCTTTGATCATTTTGTTGCACTCTGTGCTCCAGGTGTGCCCTTGTTACTCTTTCTCTCTTTCACAGTTTGAAGCTAATGTGTCCTGCTTTTTCTTCTTTCTAAAATCTGGCAAGCATGTTTCCTTGTACCCATGCTGTCATTCCATATTTCCTGGTTCTGTATCATAATTCTGCTGAATCTCCATTCTTATTTGGACAAGGTAAAAGGGTAAAAGAACCACTGAATTTTTCTTAAATGTACAGTGTACATACATTTTTGTACATTGTAAAACATTGTAATACCCTCTCATGTTTCTAAGTCTTAAGATGGATCACAATACATGTGGCATATGTAGACTAGAGCATCTCAAGGCATTTATTTTTAATACTTTGAAAACCATATCTATATATTTTCTCTTAATTTCAACTAAATTTTGAAATTAATTCCTTAAGAAATTAATTAGTGGGTTGTGATTATGATTGCATAATTTTAGTAACATCAGCTTCTGCCTTGGAGAGAAGTTAGGGGAGGGGAAACTTGGAAATCTGGACTCAATGGTTAAGATCATAAGAAAATTCAGGTTGGGAGAGACCTCGGGAGGTCACTTGGTTCGATCTCCTGCTTAAAGCAGATGAGCTATGAGGACAGGCCAGGTTACTTAGGGCTTTATCTGGTCTGGTCTTGAAAGCCTCCAAGGATGGAGGCTGCACCACCTCTCTGGGCTTGACTGTCCTGATTGTGAAAATGCATAGAGTTCGAACCTCTGCAAGAAACTGTATTTTTGCCGAATTGTTTATAGTTCCTATGTACCCTACATTTCAATGTGATTTTTTTGTTCTCATGGACTGCTGCCATCTGCAAAAACTGCCTGCATATATGAATGTTGCACTCCAGTGTTTTTCTTCCTGCTTTTCATCTTCGCTGCTGTTCCAAAATAGATCTGGTGATTATAACTGGTGCCGGACTGTTCTAGCAGAAGTAAAAGCAGGTGGGAGGTGATATATAATTACCTCATCCTGTAGGCATTGATTGTGACAAAAGATTTAAGAGGAAAATGTGATTCTGGTGTGGCTTAGTTACCAGAAATACAGTAGCCTTATTTATTTTTCTTTTTTTGTAAAATAATATTCAATTACTTTTTGACACATTTTTCATGACATCTCAAAAGAATTCACTGACATCTCCCAGGACATGGTGATACTGTATAGAGAGCTACAGCCTGTGCAGTTATGCTGAAGATCAGATCTATAGGTTTAAAGGACCTCTGAATTATTTGCCCTTGGATAGGTCTTTACTGAGAAACAGTAACTTCCGTCAAAGGAAGGGATGTTTTTATGGTGAAAAGTCTTTTCTTGGTCTTGGCTTATGTTGTTCTATATAGCTTCTGTGTTTCCCTATGATTCTGTAGATACTGTTACTCCCAAAGTAGAGCAATCTTTTTCATTAGTATGCATGGGGATTTCTCTCTTCTGGATGATCTTTGAAAACAAACATGTTAGAGGCAGTTGTGAGCAAAACAAGAAGAGCTGGGAAACTAAACGGTTACAAACTCCACTACAAGCGTAGGTCTGAGGATAGGTCTCAAACCAGGAGCCCACCACCGCTCACACACATAGTCCTGTGTAATTCCCGACGCGGTTCCTCTTTTGTGATCTGGCCGTGGTGCTGAATTGGTCGGGGCAGGCGCTTTGGGTGACCGCCCAGTGGGGATCTGGTCCTTGGCGCCCATCTGGATGCTTTTGAGTTGTTTTACTTCCAGCGTTTGAAATGTCGCTGTTGAGGTTGCTTGACTGGAAACGATGCAAACAACATGAATGTTGGGAAACCAGGCCTTTCACCCATGCATTACTAGCTAAATATTGATCCTGTGTGGAGCAAACAGAAGGCTTTCCTATCTCTTGGCTACTGTGTAAGTGATGTAATATATTTGGATTAACACAGTCCTGTTGCTGGTTTAACCACAAATAAAATAAAATGTCAGAATGCTGCAAGAAGTGTTATAGTTGGTAACTATTGGCATCCTCACTGGAAAATATAGGGCAGAAGTCTATGGCATACTAGACTGCAGATGGTTTGGGCTCAGTAGTAATATTGTGGATGAAGATTCCCTCTCTTTCTTTGTTTGTTCCCCCCCCCCTGCCCCTTGACAAGTAAATAGAAAAATGAATGAGGGTATCTTTTGCTCTGTAGAAATAGGGTCCCTGCTCATTGTAATTTACTTTGCCAAAATTTATTCCTTTCCCCAGGAGCTCCATTGCAACCTGGGGTATGGTTCCCTCCTTTCAGCATTTCAAGACCATTGTTCTAATAGCAGGGTACTCTTTGAGGGTTTCATACATCCTGAAATTCAAAGTTGTGTGGCATTTTCACTATCTATGAACCAGCCATATAAGTCATATTAACTCAGTGACTCAAACTGTCCAAGAGGTTGCACTGGTTTACTATGACTTAACGTACATGCTGAGCCCTTATGCTTTAAGCTTTATTTGTTCTGGGCTTTAGCAGCTGTGGCTCACTTCTAGACACAAATGCTCCATGAAAGTGTATGAACAAACTACTTAAGACTCCTACAGTAAGTGCTGATTCTTCTCTGCCTCTCCCCAGCATTACTTTCTGTAGCTCTGTTTTGTGAATAATCTACTTTACAGTTAGTATGTTAGTGATGTGACTGTTATAAAATATTACAGCTGGCCTTTGTAGAAGGATTGCCAAAACAGTTACTGGGTACTTTAGGCATGTAATGCGAAGGTCCAACCAAGATACATGATCTCAAATGTGGTTTCTTGCTGTTTGAGTACTCTTCTGTATTTGAATCACTGTTTCTGAGTCCAGGTCGTGAGCTGCGCTTTTTCAGCTTGTGCTCTTACTCTGAGCAATGTCCCGCTCAAATAAATCTGGATGTTAGAATTTTAAGTTCCTTCTTAGCCAATTTGTCCCTTTTAAGTCTGCTGTGTTCAAGCTGCTCTGTGTACCATAAGGAGCTACATTCTGAGAAACTACTTGTTTGAGAAATAACTTGTACCATACCAGTATTTTTCACTCCATGTAGGACTAGAACCATCTGTGAATGTAGTGAAGTGCCTACCTAAATGAAGCCAGTATTTGTCCAGTAATCACTCCTTTCTCTGTCAAAAGCAAATGGCTGATATGAATCAATGCAAACAAATAGTAGTGAGAAGAGAGAGAACCGTGTGAAAGCACAGTGCAACAGTGGCAATGGAATCCAGAGATTCCCCGGGGAGACGGTAGGCATTGCTGCTCCAAGGGAGAACAAGAACTGCAGCCTTTTCCACGGATTGTAATTTGCTAGAAGTCGGTCACAGCAACCGAACCAAATGTTATCTTTACACAGGCATTAAAACAAATATCATAGGGTCTGGGTTATGATAAAATGTTTTAAAGATTTAACACTTCATACCTGAGGGTCGGTGCATTTTGCAAGTATGAAGTGATTAAATTCAGCACTGCCCGAGGGTTCTTTCTGTGTGTTACGGATTGTGAAAAGAGATAAAAAGGTGAAATGACGCCCTAAAGATCACATTAAATCTAGAGAAGCATATGGAAACAGTATCCCAAACTTCTTTCTTACCAGCTTGATGCTTTTATTATGACTCTTCACTTGATAATGTCCAGCCCTGTGCACATTACTGTCTCACTGACTTGAGGGGCCTTTCAGGCAATAAAAATCTTTCGACTGTCTCTTCTAAGAGATCGAATTATGTCCCAAGAAGGGAAGGCATTCTGAAGTTCTCAGTGATGCCAACAGAACTCCGGTCCACACAAAGCAACTACAACCTTTCCAAATATTTCTGGTGGTGGGCTTACGGTTAGCAGCGTGATTTAATTGCATCCTTATGGACTGCACTTTTTTTCGTATCCTAAATAACCACAATCCAATGCATGGCTGCGATTTGCGTTGTTGCATCTAAACTCCCTCTAGTGGGTGGTTAAAAAATGTCCTCTACCAGTGCGAGCAGAGCTTAAAAAAGAAAAACGGGTCCAAACTACAAATACCAGCAGCTCTCTGCACGGTTGAGAGAGGACCCAGGACACACCTCTCAATTTTATTCTGGCAAATATTTCTTAACATTTTTATTTGTCATGTATAGCCCATGGGAAACAAAGCCTTTTGAAATATCCCTGGATTTGCCTCCCTATTTTTTTTTTAACTGCCTTTTTTTTTTTTTTTTTTTTTTGGTGGGTGGCCCTTTCTACCTCATAGCAGAGTGACAGTGAAAGAAGGACCCAACCCTTTAATCTTGTTTTGCAGTGGATTTAGCAGAAAGCAGCTGCAGCAGCCTGGAAATTACCATGGAAAAAATCCTGAAAACAGAATTGAAAACTTCTGTTCTGAAGGCATTTGGAAGCTCGGGAGGAGGATACATTAGCCAAGGCCAAGGTTATGAAACAGACAGTGGACGAGTATTTGTTAAAATCAACCAGAAACCTCAGGTTAATACTAGCAGATATTTAACTACTAATATTACTGCATTTAGAAGGAGTTTTCTTTTAAAAGCACCTGATTGTTAATAATTTAGAGTTCTGCATTTTCAGACTGACTTTTAACTATATAGTTTTCTTTTAAAAGCTGTAGTCTATTTTATATCATGTATTAATGCAGCAGGTCAGTTAATGCAAAATGAGGTGTAATGCAATGTGATAACCCTCAACAACAGGAATGGGCATTGCAATATGTAGAGAAGCAGCTGAGTACAGAGCTGTTATTGTAGTACTTAGTGAATTTGCATTCCCTGTGTTCTTTTTCATGATTAAGTTGGGATGATAGAATAGTGGGAGGGAGGGAGGAAACAGAATGCCAGTGCTAAATCTCATGTATTATTTTTAAGGCTACAGAGGTTTCAAACATCTCCATCGCTTTTTGTATTGCTAGCAGTAAGATTCTTGCATTTTTTTCAGGCCAAGTTCTTGATTTTTCTATTACTAAATGAATACAGTACTCAATTGCTTTTTGTAGCACCCCAGTGCATCAGAAATTTGCTTTATTAATATCAAAAACTTCCTAAAACTGCTGTGAAGAACAGCATCTTTACTTCAAAAATGTAGACTACAGGCTTAATATTTGTATTGTCATCTCCATCTGGTGGACATTGACCTACGTGGAAAGGAGAACCAGTCTAAGGGTTCAGTGTTTTACATCATTTAGTAGTGGCCGTCTGTGGTTTTGAAGGAGGAGGTCTTGGGTATTATCCTCAGAGATAGTTACATCTGAGTAGTCTGGTATCTGCATAAGCAGGTGGAAATCATGGTCAAAGGTGACATATCCTACTACCCTGGAATGAATTTGTGGAAAAAAAGAAGTTAGAATTAAGGTACTCAAGTCTCCCGGTGTGGAGTGAACCCTTGCTGCAGCTGCATTCTTTTATCAGGATGAATTAACTCCTTACAACTTTGTAAACAAAGCTATTTTTTTCAAAGGACTAGTTGCAGACATCTATAGTTTAGGCCAAGGATATTCTTATTCTTTGACAGGCTAGAAAAATGTTTGAAGGGGAAATGGCAAGTTTGGAAGCCATCCAGAAAACCAATATTGTGAAAGTGCCTCAGCCTATTAAAGTAATTGACCTACCTGGAGGAGGAGCAATGTTTGTCATGGAGTACCTAAAGATGAAGCACCTCAACAAGTATGTCTGTACATCCCGTTTTCTTTTTACTATGTTTTGGGGTATATTTTTTTTATATCTTAGTCAGAAAACTTTATAAGAACCTCCCTATTCTCTCAGAGATAGAGCTTATATCTATCAAGATCCATGTTTGTGTTGGGGGTATGTGTACATATTTAAAAAGCATATATATGTATCTATATGTGTGTGTATACGCTCTTTCCTCACATTTGGCTGTTCCCTGACCCTCTACCTGCAATAGAAATGGTATGCTATTGCTAGCCTAGAGCTTTATATGCTAGCCCACATGAGCTGAGATGCTACTAAACTGCATGTGATAATGGCTGAGTTTAGCCCATCTTTGCCTCATGAGTTTTTTCATTTGAGTTTCTTTGGCCAGTCTATCGTTTTTCTTTAAACTTACAGGCTTCTTATGTCTTTGAAACCTCTGATTCTCTATGTATAATCTTCAAGTATGATTGAAGCCAGTCAACAAGGTCAAAGGCAATAGTGTGAAGAATTAAATGGATAGACAACAGGAGGTTCCATTTCATCTGTCAACCAACCTGAACATGGAAATCAGGAGTCACGGGCTCCTGAACAAAGGCTTTCAGGAGTTATCTGCTTCGTTCTGGGCCTCTATGGGAACATAGTAGTGCTTATGGCTCTTCTGGCAGTTTGTCCAACCTATCTGTTTTTATTGGGAGAATAATGGCAGTTCCACGGCCTCCTCAAATAGTCCATTCCAGTCCATCCCACTGTTCTTGGGAAGGATTTTCTAATGTCTAACCTCAGTCCTCCTGGTTGCAATTTTAAACCGATTATTTTCTACCATATTTTCTGCCAATTATATTCTGGGCATGGAGAAGAAATTAGTTTCCTTCCTTGCAGCTCCTGTTCAGATATCTGTGCAACATTTTAACTATTTTCAGGTGTCTGTCTTCTACATTAAGAAGTATGTCTTCTACATATCAACTCAATCCTTGTTTCTGTTTAGACTTACCATTCTTACTGCTGTTCAGCTGATCTTGAAGTATGAGGCCCAACAGTAGATACCATGTTCTATTCTCTGCTTCTTAATGTGGAGCTGATAAGGAGGATCACTTGATCCTCCTGCACTCTGTGCTCCTGTTTATGCAACCTTGTGTTCTGTTTACCTTTCTTGCAAGAGCAATGTTCATTTTATTATCTGTTACAACTTGTTTCTTCAGAGTTGTTGTCTAGTCATTTGCTCTTTGTTATGTACTCATGAAGTTAATTAAGGTTTCATATTTGCCAAAAATATACTCGGTTATACTTGAGATTTTTTTTTCCCTGTAATATTTTGTTCACTTGTTTCAGTTTTGTTTTTTGATCCTACAGATATTCTTCAAAGCTTGGAGAGCAGATAGCAGATCTTCATCTTTATAACCAGAAACTTGGAGAGAAATTGAGAAGGGAGGGAAACACCATTGGTAGAGTATTGATATCATGTACTAAACAAAAAATGAAATAATTCATTTGGCTCTGGTACAGTATTGCATTATAATTTTAATGATCACTAAAGTCAATACTGAGACACTATTTCATGAGATATGTCCCTCCTGTCCCTATGCCACACTTCTCAAATGTCCGTTACGTACACAGGAGCTATTATAATTTTTAAACATATCTTCTTAACCTTAACAAAAACTAAATTTTAAATTATTATAAATTCTTTATTTTGTATATACTTTGTATAAAATTATGCAGATACTGAAATTTAGTAAGAAATAGTGCTACTATTTAACAGTTATACCTTTCAACATTTCATTAGTCAAACTGAAAATTTGGATGAGTTGTCTTTTTCAGCATCAGTTAAACGTTTCAGCCTCATGTACCATTAATCTCTTAAAATGTTCTTGACCTTACAGACTTCCTGGGTTTTTGTTTATTGTTGGTTCAGACAATTAACTTCTTACAAAATATGGTTGCAGTTAGTAAACACATAATTAAGTTGCCCTTTAAAGATGCTGGGGATTACATTTTTGAACTCAAACATGTAGCAAAATGTACAACAATTGCTGGTCCTTGAAGACAGCTGTAACTCAGCTGTGTAAGGTTATGATCTGGTTTCTATTGACTTCAATGAAAACACCTTCCATCATTCTTTAATAAATTCTTTAATTCTTCCACCCTTTTTTTAAAAAGGAAGTTATACAAAGAGCTATGCTTGTTAGAGTTGTTAGTATTAAAATCTGAACCACCAGTCTGTATCTGTGTCTTTCCCATGACTTCAGGGATGAACTGGGTTTGACTCTTAATGGTGGACCTACTATAGTCCATTATTTTTGAGTGAAGGCCAAATTGCTGGCAGGTCACACATAAACTGTGAGTCAAAAATAAGCCATGTTTAGTGACATGTTCAAATGTTGAACAGTCGGAAAAGAATCTGTGATCTGGATTCTGTTCCTGAATGTCTAACTCATTTATCCAAAGAAAAGTGTCACATTGCTTAAAATTATTTTCTATGCCTATTCTCTGAAATTTAGTTCTGTGTTTGCAAACTTTACTATGTAAGGATCTCAAAACTCCCAATATTTATTTTGTTTCTTAGGTAAAGGAGCAGGTCACTCTGAGTCTCAGTATGTGGATAAGTTTGGATTCCATACAGCCACTTGCTGTGGTTACATACCACAGGTATGTTCAATGCCTCTGAAAGCTAACACATACTCATACAGTTCTATAAACTCCTTATGCAAAGTCTTTTTGCATTGGTCTTCAGCTTTCTGATCAGTTTTGCTTTCACTGTTTCATTTTAACCTGACAGTGAAGGGAATATGATGGCCATTCGATGCGTGTAGCTTGCTACAAAGCATGTAGCAGGCAGACACAGTGGATCGAATAAGAATTTGAAATTACGTGCTGCTTCTGTAGCTTGGTGATACATAATAAAATAAGTATCTCTTCACAAACCATGTCTTGGTTTTGTTTTTTTCAAAACCCCTACTATATGACTCTCAAGTGGCAAAATCCACTGCTTTTAGAGGACCTCATCACATAGCATGTCACGTAAGGCATTGGAAAGGGCTCTCAGAGATAAATCAGTCATTGGCTGGCTCTGCACATGGTAGAATTTTATTCTACTGTCGAACTGAATGAACTTTAAATATCTCAAACTCTTTGCGAAGTAGAACTTTTCACCAAATTAGAAATGCATTACCCACGAAAAATGAATGAATACCTTTGTATTTTCAGAAAGGTTTTGGAATACAATATGGAACAACTGAAATGCTGTCACCAGAAACTCTCCCTCTAAAATACATTAATAAAATCTGAATGAATGAAAATAGCCAGAACCTCAACTTATATCTCATGTTAAAGACAGACCCACCTTAGCATGGAAGAGAGCATCACTCCCAACACCACCACCAGATGTCTAACAACATTGCGCGCAGCTCATGCTGACATTGTCTAGGCCATTGTGTCAGCGTCGAATGTTTTAACTTGGTATCTATGTATTATTAATACTGTCTATGTGTGTTAGAATTGTTTATTACAAACCTCTGTATCCTATTTTCTAGGTGAATGAATGGCAGAGTGATTGGCCTTCCTTCTTTATTCGTCACCGACTCCAAGCTCAATTGGATTTGATTGAAAAAGATTATGGAGACAGAGAAGCCAGAGAACTCTGGTCACAGCTAAAAGTATGAACCCTTGTCTTACATCTGTTTTTTAGAATGTTAGAAAATATGTGCCAGTAGAATTTTAAAGGTATTTTATAAGAGACTGACATAGCTTTTAATGAACAGCAGTCACTAGATTTACAGCTGGTACAACAGCATTGTCAGCTGAAAAGAATTCACGTTGCTCTTTCAGTTTTTTAATGCATAGTGAAAATAAACCTGCAATTCATCACTGACATTTATTTCTTAGAATACAGCTTATAGATAGGATTTACCATGTTATTATTAAGAACTTTGGTGTTACAAAATATGTGAGATTCTGCTACCCAGGCACATTTAAAAAAAAAAAAAAAAATCAGGCTCACAGCTGAGGCTGTGGTTCAGGTTACGCTCCATGGAGCACTTAGGAGACAGGTAGGAATGTATTCCTCTGCAAGCTCTGCATTGCAAACTTGTTCCTTAATTCTGGTTATTTGGTACAGATGTTTACCGCTGCCCTTTAAGCCACTGAAACCTTTTAATTTAAATGTAACTTCTGTTTCTTGTGACAGCCAACACTATCCGTGTCTAGAAACAATATATTAATATTAGATGTTGATACTAGACTGAATAAAATGATTTGATAATCTTTGTTAAGAACTGTCAAGAACATTCATTACTGGCTTCAGTTCAGACTTATGCTTGTAGCCATCAACTTCAAAATCACTCCATGAGGACTGAAACCAGGCAGTGTTTGACTAGCTTAGTCTCTTATATACTACAATACTTTGTTTTATTTAATATTTTCTTCAAAACTCTTTTGTTATCTGTTTGTTCATGCTCTTTCAGCTGAAGATTCCTGAAATGTTCTGTGATGTAGAAATCGTTCCTGCTCTCCTGCATGGGGACCTGTGGGCAGGAAATGTGGCTGAGGACGATTCTGGGCCAATTATCTTTGACCCTGCTTCCTTCTATGGCCACTCAGAATTTGAACTGGCTATTGCTGGAATGTTTGGTGGGTTTAGCAGCTGTTTTTTCTCTGCCTATCACAGTAAAATACCCAAAGCTCCAGGATTTGAGAAACGAAACAAATTGTATCAGCTCTTTAATTACATAAACCACTGGAACCATTTTGGGACTGGGTACAGGGGGTCTACCTTAAATGTAATGAGAAAACTTTTAAAGTAACCAGATAGGTTTGAGAAATTCTGACATAGTCCCTTAGGAATTAACAGCCCCTGCTTATCAGGAGTAAGACAAACTAGGAATTAACGTTCATGATAAAACACCTGACGAGTAAAAGGCTTACTATGCTTTTAAGCCTCACTAAATGTTAAGAGTGATGTTTAGCTTAGACACTGGTTTACTGGCACAGATTCACACCCTGCTGAAGGAAAAGACTGCATTATTGTGGAGACTCCCCTAGCTTGGGAAAGTAGCAGGACAGTCAGCCTAACTTTTATCCTCCGGAGAGAGTCTCACTTCTTCCTGCTGTGTTTCCCTGGCTGTTTGCATCCTGCCGCTTCTGCTGCTGGTCTGTCAGCAGTGCGTTATTGACAGCTACTGTTGTGCGATTGTGGTGCAGCTGGAAGTAATAACTAGTTCCTTACCTATTTGTTCTGGTTTAGTTTTCTGTCTCTGTTTCCATCCTTTTTCCCATTTATATTTCTGTTGTCTTTCCTTTCCCATGTTAAGTGCCCTGATCCAAAATTTAAATCCGATTCTATGAATCTGAAAATGAAAACATTCTCTTTTTGATTTAAAGAGTAGATAAAGCCCTTTGGGCCGCACTTGGCAAGCATATATAATTAATAATATTTCTAATATTTATTTTAATTTAATGTAATTTACATGGGTTTGTTTTTCTCTTCCTATGAGAAATTAAATTACAGTGGTATTTCTTAAAAGGGATGTCTCTGTGGTTCCTTGGTAATTAACCATATGGTCAGAAAGTGGATTGTTACCACATGAGTTTGATAATAACATATCATAGTTTTAGTATGATATTTTAGAGTGTTACACTACGATAGTAACAAGTTTAAATAACTTTGTAAAAAGATGGCAAAAAGTGGAAGGCAGGCTTAGTGTTTTGATGACAAGAAAGCATCTGTTGCTGCTGTGTTGGTTGGTGCTTGATGTATTTTAAATTTTATAAAACAATGTACAGTAGGCAAAGCTAGTCTGCTCTGCCACTGCTGGATTAATGAAGGAACAGTGACAAATTAGATGGCTTTATAATGTTTTTTGATATTCCTGCTTTATTTTTACAGAAAATATAGGCAATGAGAATTTGGGGAGAAAACTGTGCAACAAAGTTATTGGCATACGATGTGAGCTAGTGTACCTTAAGAAATCCATGTGCTTTTAATGGAAGAAAGTGGTAAAGAAAGTAGATGTAAGTGCAGCCTGACAAATGCTAATGTGAATCAGAAAATTTGAAGAAGAATGACAGAAACTATGTATTTAGGCTTCAGATAGTTGTCATGAATAACACCTAAAATGCTATATTCAAAAATGCTCGAATATGTGTAGACTTTTTTCAGCTTTCAATGGCTATGCTATAAAGATTTCATAAACTTTAAAGTTAAATGTTGGTAATTTATACTACTTAAAAAATGCATTTCATTCTCTGTAAATAGAATACAAATAGTTACAAATTTTTTTTCTTCCTTTGAATTTGGGCTACAATTAAGGGAAGTTGTAATGGTGTGGTTATAACACTTAATACAATTATAACAGTGGAAAAGAGCAATAATAGAATACAGTTGAAATCATAGCTGATAGCTAGAAGATCCAGGTCTGAGAAAACAGCAAAGTGCATGTGTACTAGTATTTGTTAATGTTAACAAAAAAATACATGTATTACGTTGGAAAGTGCATGTGAACTTACAATTTCTCCTTCTCAAATAAAATACTTGCCTTGTAGAAACTAGGCATTTGGTGTACCTGCATTTTCTGATTGCGATTTGCGTTAACGATTTGAGCCTGAAGATATTTGGG
>KL287499.1:6808-49629 GCA_000699545.1 Podiceps cristatus | reverse complement strand
TGATCTCCCAATTTACAGCAGAGGTTCTGTTTCTTCCTCCCCAGGTACATGCCTTAGCACTCTTTGCTTTTGAGCTTCTTCCCGTTTCTACTACACCAGCCCTCAAGGTCATCCAACATTTGCCGTGTAATGTTCCAGCCTTTCTTACTACAGATGCCATCTAACTTTCTGTCATCAGCAAGTTTCATGGCATACAGCTACTTGAAATGAAGGGTGTGAGAGTCAAGTCCCAAACACAGCGCTGTGTGAATGTCTCAAAGTGAACAGCACTACTTCTGTTCTCTTTTCTTTTCTCTGCTGGTGGTTTTTATCTGGCTGGGGGTTTGGTCCCCAGGCAGATCATCACTTCAATGCATTTGGTCACCTGTACTGTGGTGTGACACAGCTAAGTGTGTCAAATAGAGGAAGGCTTCTGTAGTCCCAGAAGAGGAGTTAAGTGCTCGAGTAACAAGTACTTACATTGAGTGCTGTTGGTGCTGGTGACAGACATTAGCGCTCTCGGTGCCTCCGTTTGAAGTCTGCTAGTACCTTGTGCAAGCCCACACTGGTCTATGTGTGGATGTCTATAAATGGTTTGTTGCGGGTGTCAATACTTTATGGGCAATGGGCCTGCCACATTAGCTTGGTGATTGCTGGGATCATCCAGCTGCACAGGAGCTCTCGGTGCAATGCAGCTGCTAAATGTGCCAGTTTTGATGGCAGTGTGCAATAAAAGCATGAGGTGGGGTTACCTCTGGGCAAAGAAAAACTATTTCTGGACATCCTAATCTGGGGTCTGTACTAAAGAAGGACATGGAAAGATTAGAGAATGACTCAAGGTCTGAAAAACAAGAAAAACAAAGCATGCCACAGAAAGCCAATTGCTTGAAACTGTTTAACAGAAGGTTTATAATTGACTTGAACACAGTGTGGAAATACCTATGCAAGGAGAAACCATCTGATGATAGTAGCATGCTCTTTGCATAGGCAAAATAATAACGAGAGCCAGCAGTTGGAATCTGAAACTAATTGAAATAAGAGGCACCAGATTACTTTATCTGCCACATTGTCAAGATGTGTTATATTTTGAATAAAGATGTGCTGGGAGGAGATAAATTTTATTTTCTTCTCCAGCGTAGACATGTTACAAAAGGACACTCTCTTTCTTGTTTTGCACCAGTCAGTGGCAACTGCTATAGCTTTCCTAATTCCTATTAACAGCAAATGTGCATAAAGTAACATCTACAAACCGAAGCAGTCAGTTAATGAAATACACAACTAGAGCCATCTAATCAATAAGTCAGTAGCTATCAATGTTTTCAGACTGTGTTGTATGTTACATAGTCATTCCTTCTACATCCAATGAATCTTTTAATTTGAACCTTTTTATTGCTGGATGGTGTTTGGATAGAAAGTTATTCTGTCATGGTGTAAATGCTGTCAACGTGTCCTATTGGCCTCAAAATGCACAAAGCCAGAGTGCCTCTTAGTTTTGCCTGTTTTTTTCTCTGGTCCAATAATGGGAAAAATACTTTGGGAGGCTTATGACATCTGACCTCATTGCAGATGAGAGGAGACTGTGTTAAACTGGTAGCTATATAATCAGCCTGAAATCTTTCTCTTCCATTTGCAACACCACGTGTCTTGGCTTTGTTTATAGCATTTGCCCTGTTTTAATTTCTAGACAAATAGCTCTTCTGTAATGCTTAAACATTCCTGTCTTACCATATCTATGGGTTTTGTCCCTTATTGCCCATAATTCTTTGAACAGGAAATCTCAGTGGAGCACTGAGACATGTGCTGTGATAATCTAACAAGACCAGACATGGTTTCCTTGAACCTCTGGTTCCTTATTATATTTACTGAACAATCTTCTTGCTAGGCCATGTGGCAGTGCCTAATGAAGGCTTGCTTTAGTGTGCTTGATCTAATTTCTCAAGCAAATTGCTGAAATAAGTCATTTGTGAAATGCAAGCCGTTATCTGGTATTAGCTCATCTGGAATCCAGGACATGTAAACTGTGATTTAGAGTGTGTTTTACACTGTTATTCAGCATGTTTTGTAACAAGTTAAAAACTATTAATAATTCATCTTTCCTGTTTAGTCCAAATGTATCTGTATCAACAGCAATCACAGGTCTCTTATGGCTTCTGAAGTTCTTTTGCATAATTTTCTGTATTTATTGTAGAATTTATACTTCGATTCCTTATCTTGAACGACAGCATTTGCCTGACCACAGTAGGATTTTTTTGCAGTCCCTCATCTTGTACAGAGCCAGATGGATACTGCAAATTATGTTCAGTATTTTTTGACCTCATTTTTCATGGCGGTGCTATTGCAGAGCCTCCTGTACCCAGAATTGCACTATCTGTTGTAGTTTCATTTCAGTAGTGTCAGTATGATATTATCCTACAAGGTGGGAGAGTTTCTCTTTTCGAGAGTTTCTTCATTTGGAATTGTGCTTTTAAGTTTCACTAAGACTAGTTCACTAAGACTAGTGCATCTTATTTAAGACTATTTAATTCTATTTCAGAAGTGGGTCATACTCAAATTATACATGACTCCAAGCACATCCTCTTGCAGCTTCTTGCGTTTTCTCTACATGTAAATTATTGAAAATCTGTGCACCAGTAAAAGTTCCAAACTGGGCATGTCATCCAGTAGTTTTGTAATTTTATAATAATTTCTGGAACCTTAGAAGCAGCTGTAACACTACTTCCAAATGTCAGAGTCCTGTGGCAAACTTGATGCTTTCATGTTCATCAAGTACCTAATAGTAGTCTAAAAGTAATTCAGTTAAAGATCTACCCGAGGAAATGCATGTGGGGCATTTTATATGTTATGTTTTGACCAAAGTATATTTACTTGCACCAAAACCGTGCCTTTGCTTTTTGAAGTCTAGACATGACCTCCTCATCAGTTCCTGGGAAGTAGTGCTCATATTTTTTGGCTTTGAGAAGTCCTTTTGAGTGTATTCAAACCCTTGACTTGTTTGGTTTTCTTATCATGTCAAGCCTATCAATTCACTTGATGATTGGCGTCTTTACTCCCTCAACAGTAGCTGATGTTATTGCCAGATCAAGGTCAAATTTCAGTGTTACTTCCAGCTCCAAAGAGGTGGGATGCTATGAATTGGCACACTGGCAGCTCTACCAAGACAAATTCCTGTATCTTCAGGAATCTTTCAGTTCTTTGTCAAGTGGTTTAAATCCCAGCTGGAAATATAAAATGGCACTTGCAATATCTTGTTCTGCTACTTGCTTCAGCACAAAATTATCCCTGGCCAAATTACATCCCTGGCCAAAGCCACATCACTTGCCTTTGTAAATGTATTAAAAGACCCACAAAGAATGAGGTTTTATCATCCTTATCAGAGCTCTGTCCTTCAGCTGCACATTCATGTATTTTCCTTTTGTAAGTCTGTAATTTGTATTGAGAACACATTTCAGTGAAATAGTTAGGGATTTTACTGCATGCCTAACAAGGCAGCCCTTCAGGGACAGACTTCTGTGTTGTCTTATTTTGTTTCAAATTTACTGCAAATAAATGCAATAAATCATCTCTGCTCTTGCTTACCGTTTTACCCGTTCTCTTCACTCTTATTTGGTCTCTGCCAGTTTTGTCTTGTGGCATGCACTTTAGGATCACTTTAGGGTTTTTCCCCATTTGCTAACAGTTTCCTTAGAGAAGCGTATAATTTTACTAGCCTTGCAAATATTCATTATTCTTTGCAAAGTCAAGTGTGTTTCTTGCTGTAACCTTGCTTTGAGCCAATTATAAATTTTACCATTAATAATTCAATCTCTAATTAGTCTATTTGGAAATTATTCCAGCTGCTAAATACCCTTATTCTTGTGATTTAGCTTCACCATGCAGATCTGTAATAAAATGATCTGTAGTCTCACATAGCAGCTCATTTCTTGTCTTTGCCTAGTGACATTTTTGCATGAAATACTGGGCTTGGGGCTTTGCTTGGGAGTCTGAAATTCCCTTTTTTACTGTCACTGAAAGGCCTGAAATTCTTGCTGTATGCATACAGCAGTGCTGTAGAGTTTTTCCTCTCTGATTTTCTGTCCAGCATTTGCTTTCAGAAACATCGGGAATTTCTTTCATCCTCTCCTCCTCCCTCCTCTCCAATGATGATCTGCCAGTCTGGAGGATTCGAGCACCGTTTGCCAGCTCCACTTCTGTGGCTGATTTGGGTTTCTTCTGACCCGCCTAAGAGTGCTGCGGAGACATTGCTCTTTGCAGCCCGTCCATGCTCACAGAACTTCAGCCAGGGTTACAAAAGCTTCAAACCTTTTCCCACAGCAGAGGGGCACACCTATTCTTTCCAGTGCTGGCTGCTGCAGCAGAGATAAGCAGGCAAGAAAGACATGTGAGGGGAAAGAAAAAATAAAGTTATGCAGGTCCGCTGGCACAATTCAACACTTTATTTCAGATACGCAAGAAAGGCTGTTTATTAAAGAAATATAGAACATCCTTCTTACAAATGTATGAGTGCATTTGGCTTTTGTATTCTCACCCAGGGAGAAACAACCTTTTATAAATCATTTCCATCCTTGTCGCTTCTCAGAAATATTTCCAAAATATTTCTTCCCTCAGCCCAGGGGTAAGTCAACAAGCTGCTTTATTAGCCCTGCAGCCAGCGGATGGACTGACCGTTTACACCAGGTCACCTTCTCTTGCCCCAGCCGTGCCACGCTTCTGTCGAAAGGTGCCGGAGACACAAGGACACACTCAGGGGCTTGTGCCAACGTGTCTGCTAGAGCCCAGCCGCCGTCAGAGCGCTACTCGCTGTGTCCAGGAGCTGACGACCAGGCTGATGCTGAGGGACGCAAACCCCAGCAGAAGGGGAGACTTCAAAACTGGGTTTGGCAGCCCATGCAGCACAGTTGTCGGTACAGATGCGCTGCACACTTCTCTATCCTCTTTCACTCCCCGCCTCCACGGAGAGTCTTGTCTTCAAAATCCCCAAGCCTGTGCACTGTGCTTCCTTCGCCTGCGCTGTGCATATGTTAGTGGATGACAACTGAGGCATCTGTGTATTTGCAGCCATGGATCGTTACCAGCTGTTCAGTCATTTGCGTCCCAAATTTAACTCACTGTACTTTGAAAATAGCACATAGCGGGAGAAGATAAGAGTGTTTATCCTACACAATTGTGGTCCTGCCATCTCAAAATAATCATTCTGCTGCTGAATAATTTAAGAAACAAAAATGGAGCAATTTAATACAGCAAGTGTTAGGCAAAGCTCTGTGATTGACATCTCCTAGGCAGTTACGAAGCACCTTCATAGCAGCTGCCAAGAAGAGGCAAAGAGAAAGATAAACAAAAAGACAAAATAAAAGACATTCTTTGGGGTTCATCTGGAAATACAGTGGGTCTCACAGGGCACCTAGTATTTCTGTTCCTCACTAACGGTGAAGTTCTCTACCCATTCTTCAAGATGTTCACTTGTGGTGACATGATCAATTATGACACTGAAGACTGAAGATATTTTCTGGGACCATATTTATTTTTTTCTTTTCCACAACATTATTCTTTGAAAAAACAGTCTCATGTGCTTCTTTCCCAAAAGGAATAGCTTTAGAAAGTTTACATAAAAACTTTTTTTCCATATGGAAAGGCAAGTGCAAATGCACACATATACACACAATTCTATGCATACAGAGTTTAAGCAACATCATGTGATCATTACTAAACCAGAGGTATACAATAAGTGGCTGCAATCTGAGCAGTGAAACTTGGGATAAATACAGTTTTTGCAAAGGCATTGTGTCAGCTGACCCAGGCAGGACGCAGAAACAACCACAAAACCACGGATGGAAAGCAAAGAGTAAACTTATTTTCGTTACCTCACCAACTGGGGGATCCCCGAAGCAGCACCTGGCCAGAGGCACACAAGCGGGGGCGCAGGCACCGCAGAGCTCGGTCCATGCTAGAGGATGACTGAACCTGCTGGTTTTTCCTGCATATCGGGGATTCACGCAGGCGTAACTTATCCCTGTGCTTTGGTCTTTCCCACAGCAGGACAAGAATCTCAAGCATGTTCGATAGAGTGCCTCTAGGTCTATCACAGGCTGGTGTTATCTTAAGACGGATGTGCTGCTTGTCCAACACACAAGGCTAAGCAACAACAATTAGTATGATATATGTGTTGTTTGACACTCCAGCTGCAAGTCACTTCAGCATATTTACAACCCTCCTTGCCAATCTTCTGTTATTTTCCTACAGGCATAATAACTTCTGCCAGTTTGAAAAGTATTAATAATTCAAAAAAAGATGGAACACTGAAAAAAATGAGATGCAGATCATGTTTTAATCCTGCAGGACATACTAAACTAATGATCATAGAATCATAGAATAATTCAGGTTGGAGGGAACTTCTAAAGGCCATCTAGTCCAACCCCCCCTGCAGTGAGCAGGGGCATCTGCAACTAGATCGGGTTGCTCAGAGCCACATCCAGCTTGATCTTGAAAGTTTCCAGGGCTTCTGCCCCGTCTCTGGGCAGCCTGTGCCAGTGCTTCACCACCCTCATTGTAAAAAATTTCTTCCTTATGCCTACTCTGAATCCCCTCTCTTTTGGTTTAAAACCATGACCCCCTTGTCCTACTGCATCAGGCCCTGCTAAAGTTTGTCCCCATCTTTCTTGTAGGCCCCCTTTAAGTACTGAAAGGCCGCAATCAGGTCTCCCCGCAGCCTTCTCTTCTCCAGGCTGAACAAGCCAAGCTCTCTCAGCCTGTCCTCACAGCAGAGCTGCTCCAGCCCTCGGGTCATCTTCATGGCCCTCCACTGGACCCGCTCCAACAGCTCCATGTCCTTCTTGTGTTGGGGGCCCCAGAGCAGACGCAGCACTCCAGGTGAGGTCTCACAAGAGCAGAGTAGAGGGACAGAATCACCTCCCTCAGCCTGCTGGATAACTGCAGAGGAACTTCAGAATTCAGCAAAACTCCTTGCAGACCACTGAAAGAACTTATTTATGTGGATTCACCTCCAGATGGAGACAAAGGGTGATTTGTATCAAGAAATGCCATACATTGGTTACGAAAATCTTTGAAACAAGCCTCAGAGGGACAAGGTTGGTCCCCTCTCTACCGTGCCTCCCACACCACAGATGTACACTCTTCCTACTTGTGCTTTTGGTTAAATTTTGCATTGTTCTCTAAAGGGATTTAAGATCTTGAATTGGAATGAACTTGAGTTAATGTACAGTGTTAATAGGTTTTAAATGTTTAAACCTCTCTAAGGCTCTTGATTGTTTAAAACCATCAAACACATCACAAGGGTGTTGGGGAAGGCAGAAAAGGAGCTGATGAAGGTCTTCATGGACCTGTGATGAGATCCAGAGCTCAGAGCAGCTGTGCAGCCTTTGTGCCTCAGTGTCCATCAGGCGGTAACATAACAAAGCCGAACGCTGCATATTAAGGTAATAAGAGTTAGCTTGTTTTTAAAAATGCCTTTTTTTCTCAATTTCAGGATTTGTCAGCCCCTCCTTTCAAACACCTCTCTTCTACACACTTTGTGGTATCCCTTGTAGATGGGATTGCAAGTCATGATCTCTGGTCCCATTTTCAGGCTATGCTTCTGCAGCCTAAAGAATGACCCTTCTTTTCTTATGTACTTAAAAACCTGGACACTGATGGATGCATGTCCATATATATGGGTATAGGTCCAGTGGACAGCAACATGTCCAGTCCACATATGTGGATAGGGCTAGAGGTGCTTCTTCATCCTGACCAACTAACCATTAGTAGTCACCCTTTAGAAATTAGCATCACTTTCTTTTGAATGTTATCTAATTTCCTATTTCCATTCAAAAAATAAACATTTAGGAAATCATCCACATTGACATACATCCCCTTTGTCATCTTTTGGGCTTTTAATATGATGTCAGGGTGGCCTGCTTAGCATTTCCAAGCTAGGAAACGGTTGCTCAGCTGACAGGATGACAAGGCTCACCATACATTATGCTTAAAAGGCAGAGCTGGGGTAGTGTGTTACCTTTACTTCTAGTGCTTCTCTATGCTTACTGGTGCACTGAGAACATATTTTGCATTTATTTATTAATGCTGGCACCCATTTTGAAAATGAAATAGGAGACTCTGGAAATATGAAAGATCACCTACTTTTACTGTACCGGCTTCTGTGTGTCACCGCATAATGTGCCACTGAAATGCTCTTTTGTAATTTCATGTTGTAATATTCCTCAAGGGGAACCATAACACCCATCTTTGCATCCCCTACAGCATAAGTTTTAAAGTTTTGAGAGTTATGTCTTTCTTCTCACAGAATACTATTTTAATTAGATGCCATTTTTTGCAATACCTCAGGAATTTAGCTGATGCTTTAGGTCAATACTGACAAATCTAGCCCTGAAAAGCAGGGACCTACGAGTTAACACCTCCATAAAGGAATGGAGCTGGGGTGGAATATAGAAACATTTTTTTTTCAAATCAATAACATACCTGAACTAAAGGGTGTAGTCATTTAGAGGTGTTTGTTGGGTTTTGCTTTGGTTTGTTTTGTTTTTTCCTGGAAGGAACAGCACAATGAGAGAATTCATTGTCAACTCCATAGCATTTGATTTCCATGGAAACATTATCAGCTGACTTCAAAGTCAGCCTTCAAATGTGTTTGATTTCTTTTCTTGTAGCTCATTTCTGATGCTCCTAGATGTGCACTTGCAGGCTGGGCGAGAAGTACCAACACAAGCAATCCCGGAAACCTTGTACTTGATCACAGAAGAGCACTGGCATTTAGGAGGAGAGGAAAAGCTTCGTAATGAGATGCACAGATCTCATAGTCTGAAGCAAAAGACAGGGCACAGTGTATGTGCACCTGTAAACTCTTTGGTTTTCAGTTTTAGCTCAAATCAGTCTCCCTGAACTTGGCATACAGTCAATTGAGGAATAAGCTCACCCTGGCTTTTAAGTAAAAAGAACTATTCATATTCCTGTGTGTGTTTGTTTTAAGTCAGCTACACTGACTTGTAATCTCACCCTCACCAGGTTGGGAGGTACTGACATGAGTATCAGTACTTTCTAGAGTTACAAGAACAGAAAACCTAGTGTAGTCTACGAAGGGCATGCAATCTAGTTTGCTTCTCAAGGAAGTCAGTAGGTCTTGGGGGGGCTGACAGAGATGACTTAAAGTAGAAGAAAAGTAGGGGAGACAGATCTGATATAGAAATACAAAAGACACTCCTACCCACAGTCCTGGAAAACAAGTTACGTGTATTTTGAAGTTCTGTGGTTATTCCTTATCCCGTAGTAAAGTCAACAGGTTTTGATCTGTTGCTGGCTTCTGAATTTCAATAGCAAGAGGCATGAAGGTCAAAAGAAGACAAAGAAAACAAAACTGGCATTTATTATTGGGTTGTTTTTCATTAAAAAAAAAAAAAAAAAAAAAGTTTGCTGAGTTGTTTGCATGCCTGGCATCAAAGAGGAAAGATTGCACATGCAACAGAAGGAAGTGTAATACTGTCATGATTTGCTAGGCAGGAAGAATTCTTTACAGAGAAAAAATGGAAAGAAATTCTATGTGTGGCAGATTTTGTTGTTAAATGCAGAGGCTGAAGCAAGGCTTCGATTCACCTTCTTGGCTCCTCTGATTGTCAACTTAGGAAAACAACATTCCCCTTGGACAAATCATGGCTATGCTTCCTTGGTCTAATCTGCCTGGATGGAGTCCAGCTGGCCACTGGAAATTCCACAGAAAAAGCAGCTGTATCAGGCAGAAACTAGATGGGTGAGGCCTTCCTCATTTCTGCCCAACCTGGCTCTTCCAAGGGTTACAGAGACGAGTGATGCCTACACACTTGTGTGGGCTCCAGAGGCTTCAGAGGTATTTCCTCTGCAACAGGAAAGAAGATTTCAGCATCTGACCCTTTAGGGCAGCACCGAAGGGGTCAGGGCAGCCTGTTGCTTGCGAGCATTCACGTGAATGATGTAAACTTCATTTGGGTGGTCTGTGTCCAGTGGTCCTTGTTGACAAAACAGTTATATCTTATTTTGATTTCTGGCTATTATATCTCAATAACAGTGTCACTTAGCACGTACAGAAAGGATTTTTCTGTTCCTGACAGGTCAGCCAAGGACAACAGTAACAGAGCCCAGAGCCTTTTGCAGCAGAGATCCTCAGTTCACATTCAGTACAAACAACTGAAAGTTGCACAACCAGAGTCCTTTGGTCACTTGAAAAAATGAATGGATAGGCTTCTCTCCAGCACCTGAAGGGGAAAATATCCGAATCAGTCAGCCACCACCATCACCCAGAGCTCCCAATGGCGTCTTTAGTAGTGCCTTCAGCAAAGAAAAGGGTTAAAAAGACATGTGAGTAACTCTACACTTTCAGCCCTGAAAGTATTCCCTCTAAGGGTGTTTTTAGTGGCACACACTAGGTAATGTCAAAGAAGGCTGCACTGAAATTGTGCTGTGTCTGTTCTCCAGTCTCATTTGTCTTGAAGAACATCCCTCTGAAGACTTTTCATCAATTTAAGCTTTCCTGCAAAAGAAAGATTCCACAAACTCTCTGAGGCTCCTCCTGAGGTTCCTTCTGAGAGCGGGTCAATTTTTTGACAGGAAGAAAAAGACCTTACGTGGAGAGAGGCAGAATGAGCTGGTTGCTAAAAGACCAAATGCAATGTGGTTCATGGATTCCCCATGCTACGGGAGATGTCATGTGAGAAAGCAAACCCAACCTGACCCCACAAGTTTCTCTTCAGCTCTGGCAAAAGGCTGGGAAGCACCTGCCTGAGGTACAGTTTGATGCTACACTTATGTGTCTTGTCATCTGGCAAATCTGAGATGTGATGGAACCACTCAAGTTTGCTCATCACCCCTTTCGATTTAATCTTTTAGTCCCTGCCTCAGCCATCCTGGGAGGTCCATACTGCAGGGGATGAAACAAACCTGCCAGTAGCCTCTGCCTGTTGCCAAGCATGGTGTTTGCCAGTACAGGGAAGGGATAATTTCACTAACCTTTGATGCTTCTTCATTGCGACATTAAAAGAGCCTCTTACTTTCTCTCCCTTCTGCTCCTAGTAAAATACCAAATCACATCCCACTACTACAACTGGCACAATTTTTGCTGCCTCCCCCGTTGTGGCTGCAAGTTCTTGAGCCATTATGTTTGATTAATGACTGTAGTCATGTCACTTTATTATTGCTAGGTTATTTTGGGTGGGTCATGGGAATCCCCATTGCTAAAGTAGTCAGAGGGTTATTTAGCTCAGGCTTTGATCAACTCCCCTATTTCTCCCTGTCCCATTTTATCAAAACAATGTGCCTTTAGCTATGTAGTGTTGCTTTTGCCTTACATGCTGACTCGTGACTTCAGAGGGTGTTTGCTCATAGCCGGTGCTCAACAGCTGTGCTGGTACCCAGCATGGGTATCCGCTCCTGGTGCCGTCCTATGCACTGTAGGATATGGTAGCAGAAATGTCACCGTGTGCAAATCTGCAGGGTGCTATAGTGTGCGATATAGACCGACTGTCAGTTGTACCAGCGTAGCAAACCGGAGGTCAGCCCTCAACCGCTATTATATTATTCCATATACTATACTGGTTTCCAGGAGCCTAAGGGTGGTACCCATTAAATATGTGCAGTTGTGACAGAGGATACATAGTCCTCTGATGCCATAACATATTACGGCTCGTGCAGCGGCAATGCAATAGACAGGCACCGCTGCAGAAGTAACAGGCGTACAGATCTGGTGGGGCACGGGTGCCGCTGGTACGCTTTGAGGTAGGAGGCCAAAGGCCAAATGCAAACCGCATTCTGACGGTTGCTGTAATGCAATATCGTAGCACCGCTACAGACCTTGCTGTTCGCTCTGGTTCTTAGTATAAAATAAAAATGTATTAAGTTCCAACCCAAGTGGGTTTATGGCCTCACAAGGACACCGCACTGAATCTCCATTGCCCAGTCAGACTTCTCCTTCCATCTTGGCTTTTTTTACAAGGGCAATTTTCCAGTAAACCCCTTGCTATTCTGAAACCTATCGGTGATGCTTCAAGCTGCTTCTGCTGGAACAGTACATAATTAAGCAATAATTTATATTCTATGCATGTATGCACCGAGCAATAAAGTGTTCTCAAGAGCCGCGTGCTGCTGAGGCGTTTAATCCGTGCACAGAAGGAGTTTACAGCAAAGCTGCTCCCTCCAAAAGGCTTTTGTCATCACTGTGTTTGGAGGGAATTCGGTTTATTCTTTAATAATTTCATTTGATTGTGATATAATTTAAATAGCTAATGGTACACACTCCACTGTAGGATCAGACCTCATTTTATTTGTTTGTTTTATGTACCTTGAAAATAGTAAAAGCTAGCAGGGTAGAGAGAAAGTAAAGATAATGTTGTTTCACTTGTGAGATTCTTTTTCCCCCCTATAACCCTATAATAAAAAAGTGATGATAATTAAATAAACAGCACTCCTTCCAAAGACATTAGTGGCCAGAAATTGCCATCAATGGCAGCTACTAAAAATACTTTAAAGGCAAAGATTCACATTTATTTGAGAACTGCTTGGTTTCAGAGGGCATCTTAAAATCCACACCTTTGTGTTTCTCTTTTTATCTCCTGGTGTTTATAAGTAATAGTGGACATTTCTATCTCTGCAAAAACAGAAGGGGAAAAGAATCGGGGTTTTGTGTTTTGTTTACTTTGTACATCTGACAGCACAGTTAGTCCGTGAGTCATTTCTGCCTGTTGTTGAGGGAAGGGAGAGGATGAGCATCATTCTGTCAGACATGGAAGAAACGTTTTCCAAATAATAACAAAAATGATTTGTAGAGAGGGGTGTCTCAGAGGTGGGCTTGGTGCCCAGGTCATTCTAATTACTGGCTTTTTGGATTTGGATTCAAACTGATGATATCTTCTCCAGGTGAGGACATCCACCAAAGAGTATTTTTTCTTCTCTTTCCTTCTTTCCCTGAAGGCGCAGGGAGGTAGACTCCTATAAATTGTGTTCTGGTGAGATAAGAAGTTTTTGTCCCTCCAGACATGGCAGAGTGAAGGATCACAAAAGTGACCCAATACCTTTCCAAGTCAAGAGAAGTCCTTACCTGCAATTGCCTCCAATGGTGGTTTAAAGGAACGGAGTGCCCATGTGGTCAGCTCCTGTGTCGCGGGGCAGGAGATGGGCACCGGCTGGCTGAACGGGTGGGCACAGCTACCATCAGACTCCTCATCCCTAATATCCGGGACAGGGATGTTTAGGTGAAGCTCCTAATAGCGGGGCCTGTTTGCGCACCATCACCGCAAAGGTTCACCTTCATTTGCAGGATATTTAAGAAAAGAAGCAGTTCTTGTCTCACAAAACACCACAGACCCTGTGAAATACTTCAAGCTCTACTGCTTTGGAAGCTGAGCCTGCAGGCTCTGTAGGCAAAGGACATGGCTTCTGACATGGTTCAGGTGGGCACTAGCATGAAGCAAAACTCAAACCTATTTGGTATGGATGGTTTGAGCCTGCTTGTGTTTAAATCGGTTCACTCACAAAAAGTTCTGCTATCCCCTGGAGGTGAGGTTTGCAAACTGCAAATGGAGGCATTGCAGCCCCTCACACAGCCTGGCTGACCGGAAAGAAAAGGGACGATTACCGAAAGAAAAAAAAAAAAAAATTCCCAGCAGCAGAGGCCCACGGGTCTACTTGATACAATCATGCTTTAAAACAGCAAAGGTCTCTGACTCATAATCTACACAGAATTAGGCTTTGACGAACAATGATATTACCGTTCTCCTGATGGGAGATGGCAGGACCCGAATCTTATACACATATATAGCAAGTAAGTTCATCTCTGTCCTAAACAAACTTCCAGTCTAAATGGAGGAGACATTCTGTACACTGTTTAACATTCTTCTTCCATAAGATATAAGAAGTAAAAAAGCAGGATAGCCATGAGCTCAGGTGCTCAAACCACCGTTGATCATCAGTCCGTTAGCAGGTCAGGCACTGTCAAAACCAGCCCGAGAGGAAGGGCGGCTGTCTGATGAGGAGTCAGGATGAGGTTTGACTACATGTCAAACAGCAGTTTCTGTGGCACAGACAGGGCTTTACAGGAAATTTCATCTCTCACCTGACTGAAGCGTTTTGCACTGACACGTGAACTTCCTTTGTCAAAAATGCCGCTGTTGCCTTGTCTCATTCATTAATGTTTTGCTTAGGATGATAACGTGTAAATCCCAGCACAAAGAACTTTGCGCGTTCTGCTCTCCCCAGCTGCCGAAGGAGAAGGTCTTTATCTCCCCCGTCCAGCCCACATACCAGCACATCCCCGGTGAGCTCTCGTTACTGCCTGCCGCTCACATTCTGTGTGCAGGTGCGGAGCCTTGGACCACCAGCCTTCAGGTCTGACCGTCTGCTTGGGCCAGACTTATGGAAAGTGTTTTTCACAAAGAAAGAAAAGTTTGTATCCCTTCTGTTGTACGTGTAGAGGGGCATCTCTCTGACGCCACGAACCTACCAGGAATTGTATCTTCTGGGGAGAGAAAGAATCTCAGAGTTGGGGATAGTCATGACTTACTGCAGTCCTGCTGCCTCTGAAGTGCCGTGTCCATAGTGCAGGCAGCGTTGTGGGCAGGAGCGGCAGCCTCCCTCCTCCTGCCACCTCAGCTCCGTGTCTTACCTGGACTAGCAGGGGCTGCATTTCCAAGGGTAAGCTCAGTCTCTGCATCCCTCCCAACCGTAACTCTTTCGCTGTGATGGGCAACAATTGTGCAATTTTCAAGGATGATCCTTTGTGTTATGATTGCCAATTCATGAGGAAAAGCTACTGAACAGTCCTGAGGTAGTAACTGTACTCAGTTTTCATCAGTAACCCTCCTGGTGAGAGGCCAGATTAACTGCAAGTGGGAACTTTCTTGCTCGACTGAACACAAACAACACATAGGACTCATATAATGGCCATAAAAATTCCTCTAGGTAGTATAAAATGGCATTTTTTGTGTCTGTAATGAATAGCACTAGGGAGGCTGATAAACTTGTGCCGTATAAGACATCCCGCAGAAGCACTGGGTAGTGACTGGCTGAGGACCGTGCTATGCATCCTCTAATGTTGTGAGCGGCAGTAATTACTTATCGTCCTGGGATTAGCACATTCTCCAGTGAAGGGGCAGGTTGGGGGCAGCTGTTTTTTAAAGAAGTCTCAAGCTCGTGATTTGCTTTATTCTCTATTGTTGTTACTCATTCTTCCTTATTGTTCGTTTGTTACGGGGCAGAATACCCCCAGCAAGGTGGAGTGCCAATATAGTGGGCACCGTTTGAATAAAAAGAGTAAGCAATGCTCCTTACATTGAAGAGCTTGTAATCAAAATAGGTGAGACAAAGCGTTGAAAGCACAGGGAGTGTTTGAAATCTAACGTTATTTCCTTCCCTTTTGTACTCAGCAAATGCAGCTTCAGTCTGGCCGCACAGATTTTTCCACCCACCTCTCTTAACAATCTTATATTTCAAGAGAGCCGAAATTATCATGTTCTTGCTAGCAAAGAGAGGCCTTTCATGTAATTTTCTAACCACAGCCATTTGAAATGAGCCACAGAGCTTGGTTCGGAGCACAGTGGCTCTGAAGGATCCCTTTTTTCCCCAATCCCACAATGTACTAGTCATGTTGACATGTCACACAGGGAACAACTGCGTTCTTGCCAGATACCTTCCTGTTACTGGATAACCGAAGTGACATGGTAAAACACGGAAAGGAGTGTGTGGTTTCTAATCAAACAGCCTGCTTTTTGAGTAAGGGATTCTGGAGGGAGACCGCATTTATCCTGCTCAGTGCCTTGAAGTAGTGTGGGACATCTCTGAAGACACCTTCAGAGCCTGGGGTCTCACAAAGCTTTTGCAAAAGTGCAGAGCACTGTCCACACTAATTGGGTGCTGGTGAGAGGCAAGAAGGCTGGTTTTGTTTAAAGAGGCGTAGTACCTACCGCAGCAGCTCGCTGGTCCTGACCAGTGCCCTGTGGCACTGTGATAATATGAGGGCTTACGTATATCCTGAGTCATCTGGCAGCTATATATAACATCAGGGGAGGCACCTGGACTTCCCACATTCCCTGACCTTTACAACAGAGAATATCTACAGGTGGCACTCCAAAACACATTGGAGAAAAGACAGTCCAAATAGACAAAGCAGTGATCAAAAGAGAGAACAGAGAGAGGGATGTGATGGTGGGCTCAGAGCAGGTTCATGATAGAGATCTGCCTGCAGATTTTAGATGTGAGATGTTCCTACTAAGTAGAGGAGGTAGGTATGGTGGAAAGTCCACACATTTTTCATGGTGTATATATGTTCCTACAAACGCTTCCAGTTTCTGAGCCTAATTCCAGGTGAATTCACCACATAATCTTACCTGTGTCTTTAGAGTGAGGAGTGTAAAATCCATTTCTTTAATGCAACTGCAACTAAAAAAAAAAAAAAAAGCAAAGCAGCAGAGAGACAACAGGAAAAGTGTTGCAGAAGAGAAGCGGGAGCAGGGCAGGAAGGAGTAGAAGGAGGCAAGGGCACACCAGGCTGGCTGGGACTGCTTGGGAGGATCATGCTATCTTAGGGATGGGGCCAGGAAGAATAAGAGTTTCCTTGCCGGCAGCTGCTAGTGAAGGATGCAGGACGTGCTGCCCAGGTAGCACGCATAGCTGTGCATGAAGAGCGGGACAGCACACGGGACTGACCACACCTGTTACTCCAGCACGCATCCTGTAGGTTGCCTTCTGTGCCCGGGGCTCTCCAAGCAATTCAGAGAGGCCCACGTAGGAAGGAATTAGAGAGGAAAAATAAACTACCAACTTTATGTTGACTTTAGTTATTATCTCTTGAGACAAGCGCGTAGCATCTGTGGCTATCCATTATTTGGTGCGTGGGTGGCAACTGTGACATTTCAGGAGCGCAGGGTTTAGCTTTGATGAAGTTGGAGGCCAGAGATCAAAATTACACTGATCTGGGTGGGCTAAGGTTCAGCCTCATCTGATATGTCTGTCTTTCCGTAACGCTTACCACCTGACAGACATATGAAGCCTGTCTTTGCTGTGTTCTCAGGAAGAAATGAAATATTGCTGCAGAGATGGAAAACAAGAACAGGATATTTTGAAGATTTCCCCAACACTGCAGAGGGCATCTAGATTGGGACTGGAGTCATGCAGAGGGTAGCATATGAATTTTGTGAGGGATTTTAAGATTTTGACAGTGGTATTTAAAAGGGGAGTATATAATGAAAGATTTTAGGTTTTGATATAAGAAAAGTCTGAAAAAAATCTCCCAAGTCATTTCAAATGTACTTTTCAACCGAGCCAGAATACGTCAAGTATTTTGTAATATATTCTTCTATAAAATACATCACCAAGAAATAGAAATTAAAGAAAAAAAATCAAGCTTTTTTTCCCCCCCCCCAAAAAAATATTGAAACACAATGATTCAGTCTGCATTTGTCTAAAGAAAAATTCCAGAAAAATCAATGGTTTCATGAAGCATTCTGCTTCCGCAGGGAGTGCTTGTAATGAAAAAACTGTTGCTGTTGAAGTTTCTCCATACAGCTCTGTTCAGCAGCAGTTCAATATTCAAGGCTCTGGTGGCACTCAGTTCTTTCCCCGTGGAGCTGCTAGACTGAGCCAGGTTCTATGCGAACATCTTCCCTTAGGCATTTCCTTACTGCTTGCACCAGCTCTTCTCAGGTGGCTCGGAAAGTGGTATATCTATCACGCTTCTAACTTCTCTTTGTTTTTTTCCTCCCTCCTCCTCCCCTTCCCGCTCTCCTCCAGGAACCTTCTGCATCATTTCACTGTGCACGTGCGTGGCTGGAATCAACTTTGAGCTCTCCCGCTACCCCCGCTACCTGTACGGACTTCCCGACGACATCAGCCATGGCTATGGCTGGTCCATGTTCTGTGCGTGGGGGGGCCTGGGCCTCACTCTTATCTCTGGCTTCTTCTGCACTCTGGCCCCTTCTGTCCAACCTGTCCCCAGGACCAACTGCCCCAAATCTAGACCTGAGAATGGGACAGTGTGCTAAAACAAATAGCAAACACACATGCACATATATATATATATATATGTCTATGTATACCTACACATGCATATATATGTATATATAATTATATATATATCTCTAATCTCAAATTAATGCCAGTGCCAAGGTAGAGCCGAGTCCAACACAGCACTCACATCTCCACCGGACTCTCTGTTGCTTCGTTCTTTCTCACAGCGATGGGAAAGCTTTTCTCTCACATGGCTCTTCCATCCAACTCTTAACTTCAGCATCATAACCTTATAGGTCAAATGAACATACAGTTGCACCTACCTACTGCCATTTGGGAAGGGGAACAGGGGGTCCGTGTGGGGGATCTGGAACCAGAATCTGTACAGGACATGGAGGGTGGGGTGGGAGGGACAAAAAGCCCATCCATTGCAGCCAGAAGGGGAAATACAGACAGCAAGCAAAGGAACAAATCAAGCATTTGAGCCACCTCTACAACATACCTCCTCAAGGCCATTATCAGAAACCCACCCACTTTCTTTTTCTTTCTTAAAACAAAATGACAGAAGCCTGCCTTGTCATTGGGTTTGGGTTTTTTGTTGGTTTGTTTTTTTTTTTTTGTCTTAAAACACAGAAAACAAAATGGACAGAACATGTGGGGAAAAGCAGAAAAGCATTTTCTCTTTGCCTGCCAAACTTTAGAGAGATGCAAACAAGTTAAAATAATAATAATAAAGAAATCTAACAAAATAAAAACAGAAAACAACAAAAAAAACTCCATGAGGACATCTCAGCGGACTTCCCAACAACGTGGTTTTAATCTTCCAGCTGCCTTACATCCAGGCTTACAACTGAGGCTGAACTGCTAACGTAAATGCAGCAGAAGGCCTTTTGAAAATGCTGTGATACGTGTGTGTATAACTTTTTCTTCCCTCTTTTTTTTTTCTTTTTTTTTTTTTTTTTTAAGAAATGTAAAACATTGCAATGTGATTGTCCACTAAATCATCCATGCTGTGTTTGTGGCCCAAGACTGAGGCACCACAACTGCAGAAGCGTGAGGAAAGCCATCAGGTCTGAGACAGTGTGTCTCGTCTGGTGGATTTCAGGATGTTTTTTTGTTTTCACGGAGCATCTGAGAGTTCGGGATGGTGAATCCAAGGAAGGACCAACCAAGGAGAGGGGAGGTGGGGGGAGCCCTGGCAGTTGTTCTTCCCAGGTTTTTGCTGGAGTGGGATTTCATCAAGTTTCCATCTTGGATGTTTAAGACAACCGGGCAAAAGCCATTGCCAAGGAGGAAAGGGGAGTTAATTTTTGTAAAGGAGAAGTAAGAGACGCCTCTTGTTGTGTTCATGTATGCCAAATGAGACCTTCCCACATCTTGTCTTTGGAAACTACCCCGGTTCACTGGACATCTCCACTTTCCATCTGGGAGAACTGTGTACAGATGGAAGCGAAAGGGTCAGATGCAGAGAACAGAGATCCATTTCCCATGTGCTCAAGCGTTGTATCATATAATTGTGAATCTGCAAATGGGACTCTTTTTTGGTCTTTCTCTTTTTCCTGATATTCCTATTCCTGTTGTCTCCTCTTTCCTTCATTCTGCTCTTCCCGTTGTTCAGGTCATAGGTCCCAGAAGAGCTAAATGAACAGCTAAGTCTGGAGAGGTGGGTGAATGCCATTAGGGGAAGCAAAGCATTTTGGCTGTGAGGGCAGTGGGTCCTTGCAGGGGACCAGTGGCTGAGGGGACGGTGGGGAGGAGAGGCCAAGGGTGTAATCAAAGGGAGTCTCAAGAGACGATGACTGACTGGCCATGTGCAGGAGTGAGGGTACCACTGACAGATGTACAGGCAAAGGGAGACAGGGCAAAGAAAAAGGGCCTCCCCAAAACCAACCCAAACCAACATGCTCTTAATTCAGGGATAGTACCAGCAATCCTTTCTCACACATGATAGCTGCCTGCCATCAGTCCTCATTACTCAATAAAAAGTCATCCTTTGCATCTGAAAAATCTCACCAGGAGAAGGAGGCAACCTGTTGAGACTGTGCTTGCTGCACAGAAATGAAGGCATCAATTTCCAGGTCATGCCAATTACACAGCTGGCAAGAAACAGTATTTTGCTCAGTTAAAAAGATGCAACCAACAAACAGTTCTTACACAATTCAATTGCATAGCCAGCCATGCCCCTTCCAGCACTGCTCCCTCTCCCCACTACACCTTGTGTGATGATGTTGCTTTATTAACAATGCCCAAAGAAATGAAGCTTCTGGAGGGCATTTTGGAGTAGGATAGATTTGGGTTTCTTTCATTCTTGCTCAACTACACAGCTTTTGCTGTCTCGTCTCTACAAATTCCCCAAACAAGCCAATGCCAGCTACCAAGTCAGTGTATTGCCACTGAAGTGCCATCCCTGGAAACTGAAGTTTCACCATTTCATTCTCCATTAGATGTGACCAGAGAAAGCATTTATTTATTCATGTTGAAAACACAAGCCTTTTCAAGAAACTTCCTTTTTAAGTAGATTGGTTTATTTCTTTTCTTCTGGCAAGGTTTCCAAAATGAGTGATTTTGAAAAGCCTTGAAACCATTTGACTGTGCAAGTGCCTACTAGGTAAGGAGGCTGATGAATTACCATTGGACAGAGGAAGGAAATTTAGAATAAAAACAGCTTTTGGAAAGCTAAACGAAAACTGAAAGCAGAAAACTAATAACTGAAAACCAAAAGAGACCTATAAAAAAATCATGATTATTTTTTTCCCAAAATATGAAAAATGTTGAGAAAAAAACAGCTTCTCATTAAGATATTAATGCTTTAGGAAAATGGTAATTGTTTCATTAAAACAGCTTTGAATGCAAACTTTCTTCCTCCTCTGCAATGCTGATAGGGAAGATGTTTCATGTGACTACAGGTACCTGGAGTGACCCAGGTGAACTAAAGGGCACAGAGGTATCTAGCTGGAGTCCACCATCAGGCCCTGTGGCATGGAAGGCAGTAGGACAGAGACACCCTTGTGAGGCCTGTGACTGTTCACAGGGTGTATTCTTTTACAGCTACAGTTTTGAAAGAGGTATGGTAGTAAGATTTAAAGAAATAATTTTGCTGCTTCATGGATACTGAAAGCTTTCTTTCTGCAGCTGGCATGAAAATAGTTCTGCCTTGGTGAAGTATTCTCTGACAGTGTCGGTTTGCAAGCTGTATTTGAGCCTGTGTGTTTGTCTGTGTGTGGCAATGGTGGAAGAGGGTTATGATTATTTTTATTTACAACACAAAAGTGTTAATCCTGGATCTTTGGGCCAATTCTGTGATTTTCTATTTGCTGTAGCATAGGCTCTGTAAAGCCTTTGTGGCTATGAAGCTTCTTAAAAACTATGGAGTGTCTGAAGCAGCAGACGATCATATTACCTTAATCTCAAACTGGACCCCCAAAGGCGCCATTGGTCCAAACACCAGCTCTCTCATCTCTGCCTCAAGGAAGGGCAAAACCCGCTTGGGATATTGTGAACTTCCCTCCGTACTACTGCAGAACTGGGAGGAGCCCCATTTGCTTTGATAGCCTTGAATGGGGCTCACAGCCCCACCGCGCTTTCTGTTGGCTCAGACTCGTCTTTAGAGGAGGGTTGACTCAAAATACATCCAGATGCTAATTTGCGAAGGCCAGTGTCTCCATTTATCCTCAGCCAAAGCACACTCACATCTAGTCCAAGTTTCTGCATTTCGGGGACATTTTGAAATATCTTTCTGAACAGAGATTCAACCTTTTTGTCTAGTGTGTAGTTTTCTGGTTGGAGGAGTAGTTAATTAGAAATCTGTTATCTGTGATCCCAGCATTAAGGGGTTTGCCCGCATCCCTCAGATCTGCTCCAGCGATGCACCTAAGCATGTGCTTTACTTGAAGCATGTGACTAATCCCCTTAACTTTGGTGCACTATTCATATGCTTAAAGTTAAGGATGTGCTTTCCTGGATGATGTCCAGTTTCCTGCAGAGTCCTTCCCTGCTCTTCTTTTCCCTTCCCCGCTTGTAGATAAAGTGACACTCTTGTCCTCACCTGATGCACCAGCGGGTGTTTGGTCTCCCTTTCGGTGAGGTGGTAGCGCGGGGTCCGTAGCTGGCAGGCTTTTTCCTGCACGTGGCCTTTCACGTTGCACTGATGGGACAACACGTCTCTATGCTCCAGAGACCACGGGGGAACTTGACCTTACTGAACACAGATGTCATAAAATGCCAGACCTAGGGACGCAGGATGAATTGGCTCAACCCACTGCAATCTGCAGGCTGAGGTTTCGTATTTAGTGCCTCGCAGTTATTGTACGGTGAAGCTGTCCTGTGACCGCAGCGAGTTAGCTACAGGGGGTTCTGCTGCTCACCCCTGCCAGGGGCACTGTACAGGTGAGGGGGCTACATAGTAGAAGTCCATGTGCTCTGTACCTGATGTACTGTATAAGGCACCTTCTTCTTCAAGCTAAAGCTGTTTGTGTGTTAAAATTCCTGACTCATATTGGCCACCTGTATATATCATCTCTCCCTTTTCCCTCTCTGCAAACACACAACCAAACTTCCCTGATCTAAATAGTATGGTCCCTCCAGTTTTATTTTCAGTTGGGCTTTTTAATTTTTCTTTCATTCTACCCCAGGGACAGTCACAAGTGGATCACAAGCCACTAGTGACCAGAGAAATTTCTTTGAAATATTGCTTCTGAAAAATTGGCATTGCTTTTTTAAAATGTTATTCCAGCTGCAGTAACAAATGAAAGGAAAAATAAACCCCCTCAGAGTCCTCTAATCAGAGGATCCTCATGCTCTCAAGAGAGAATTGTGAGAGTGCAGGTATTCTGTTTTCCTGTAGATGCAAGTCATTTGGGACCACTTTTAGCTATGGCAGTTAGCTGTGTGGTTCATTGGATGGTGAATAAAACGTCGGTGAGGGAGAGGATTGATATGCAGGGGGTACCTCAGATTCCCAAGCGTTCCTGGAAGACCGTGTCTCCATGGCTGCCCATTTACCCACCATGCAGCGCCTCCGGATCAGGCTCATCCCTGGAGCCCCACTGATAAGCAGAGCTCAGAAGAAAATCACTGTAATCTGTCCTTAATTCTTGAGTGCCAAGCTAACTGCCAGCAGTGAAATGGAGAGGAAATAATATGTTACCAAGTATAGCTTAAATAAAGACATACATTATTCGGGCTCTTTCTTCTGTGTGTCTCTACGTAGGCCTAGAAGGGCTATAGGAGTGAGTGCTCAGGCACATTCACGCAAACCAACACTGCATTTCCTTGCCCCCAGGTTTTGCACTCTTTCATGGCCTGTGCTGCTGTGCTCGGCCAGCCAGCCAGCAAGGGAAGACTCAAGGTGAAAAACAGACAGCTCTGAGCGGCTGCCAGGCATCACTGAGAGATAAAGAGCAAAAAGTGTGCATGAAGCACAAATGGCATGTAAAGATTAGTGATGGATGAATTTCCAAGGTCAGGAACTGAGTTTCAAAAAAACCCTAAATGTTGATTGCAAAGCCCAGGCCAGATCCATAGGATCTTGGTTCTGCCAGTCTAAGCTGAAAACTCATAAAAATGGGGCTCAGCTCAAAACTTATAGCCCCACTGTTTCCAGTCATAGCCAGGAATATCATGCATCTGTTCCATAGTCTGTTGAAGTCCATAGAAAGCTTCCTCCTGGCTCCAGTGAGTTTTGGATCATGTGCCTTAGAAAATATTTTAGTGCTGGCTTGGTTAACACTGAAAACAAAATGCGTGCTTACACACTCACAGTATCTAATCTTTGGCTTTAGAAAGAAACAGTCATCAGATGTTACCTTTCCCCCCACACCCCGATTTAGGGTTTCCATCCTGTCTGCCCCACTAATGCCCCGGATCCTACAGCCTTCTTCAGAGCCATAGTTAAGAGACTGAAACACTTTTTAAATCAAATGACCTACTGCTGGTGCCAGGGGGCTCTGACAAGCTCCCTGTTGACATCAGTGGGAGAACTGGAGCCTGATATAATGCTGTGAATTTAACTGCAGTATGCCTTGCACGTGTTTAGGATTTAACTTGGAGAAAGAGCCTAGATGACTGCCTCAATATAGGCCACAGGAGGGAAATGAAATGCTGGTCACCTCTAGTAAAGCACTCCAGAAATCACAGATCAATTGTCCTTCCTTGGTCAGGGAAGACTTGCAACAAAAATAACAGAGGCTCAGATAGGTTATCTCCAGGGGAAGGTGGAGGAGTGAAAAAAAGAAAACCTAACAGCAGTTGCTATAGGTCAAAACTGATGGGCATTCATAGAATTACGTGAGGACGATCCAATGTCGCCCACTTCAGTCCCTTCTAGGACTGCATTTTTGTATTTTTCCTTCACTGATTAAGACCTGCAGAGTGGCAGAAAGCGACTTCAAAAGTTTTCTTGCATAGGGTGTATACACATGGGCACCCTCACTCCCCTCCTTCCTTAGACACATACATCCCACATGATGTGGGTGCTAGTAACCTGTAAATATGTGTACTACAGAGAGAGAAAATACATGGCAAAATGCAGCATTATAGTTTGTTTTCTATTCTTTTATACTTAACTCAGGAGTTGCAATGCAATTCAGATGCCATCTGTGTCCCTGTTAGGTTGTGCGTGCAGGTTGCATGGAAACTGCTGAAGAGATGTGGGGAGCACAATACAACGGGGACAATTTGGGTATTCGCCTTCAAAACATATTTGGATATTTAAGAAAGAGTTGCCAATATTGTTCTGATCCCAGAGATAAAGGGGAGGGAAGCAGCTGAGACACAAGTAGGTGTTTCGTTCTGCCTGTTTCGCCTTTGAGCAGATGCACCCAGCAGAAAGGGAGGCAGTGAACAGCCTGGGGCAGAAACATCTGGAAGCACTGCAGCAAGACTCTCCCGAGCGGACCATCAGTGCTCTTCAGTACAGGGCTTCCAGGAAGCCACTTCTGATCCAGTCAGTCCTGAGCTAGCCATTCTACCTCCGAAAACACAGTTGTGTCCACAAGCCCTTCTGGTGCCATAGACCCTGGTGCGATACATACGGGTGTCACTTTCTGAGTGATACATACGGGTGTCACTTTCTGAGCGCGTAAGGCTAAGGGAGAAAACCTGAAGTCCCATCAGAAGGACAGTCTTGGTAGTCACAAGATTGGTTCTTGCAACATGCTGTTGCAAGGTGCTTCTCTAACACAGGCGGCCTCAGTCACAAGAGAAAAAGTTGCACCATATCACCTCCAAATCAGAAAAGTTTCCGATCCCCTAGCGTAAAGGTCCCGCTGTGCCGAGAGGCAGCGCCGTGGCAGGACACCGCCTGAGCCTTCTGTCCTCTGCAGAGGGCTTGTGCGGGCAGCTGGCAGTGGGGAGACGGCGGTTAATGCGGCTCAGCACAGCAGGGAGCTGCTTCACACACACCCCGCCGTGGCTCTGAGCCCTACCTGTGGCAGCAGCGGGGCACAGGAATGTCTCTGCATAGGCAATTCCTTCAAGTGGCCTTGTTACTTGCCAGCTGATCAGAAATACCCAAACTAGTAACAGCGATTCTGCGGTAGATGAGATAAAGGGTCAAGTTTTCAAAAAGCTGCATGACCTGCGGGTTCTGCCCCCGTTTCAAAGCGATGTAGGCACCGAATCAGATACGGCTCAGTCTCCTGGGGCCAGCTACACAAAAGAGCCTCAGCATCCAGTTCCTCCTTAGACAGCAAATGGGAGTAAAACACTAAATGCCTCTGGTGCCTACATATTTAAAAAAAACCAAACCAAACTTCTAATTTGCTTAAGGTCTTGTGATATTTTATCTCAAGAATAGTTTTCATCTGACTGTAGAGCATAAGGCTGTATTTCTGAAATGAAGGATTAGTCATTAACAATACAGATTATAAGAAAAAGTTTTGAGTAATCAGAACAATAGATAAAAGTGCAGCCTTAGACTATTTGGTTAGAGTGTACTGAATTATTTATAACTCCTGGGCACCAACAACAATCACAGACACCCAATTTAAACTGTTACTATTTTTATTTGGCAATTTTCATCACTTAGACTGTTTATATTCCTTCATTTGTTGTTTGATCTTTTGCAGGACAAAATTTCCCTTACTTAGACAGAAAAGCATATTTGGAGACTTTTGAAGATATTTTTCTGCAGTAACTTAAATTATTTTAAAGCATTTTGATGCCTAGCATGACAGGTCTTACAACTTTTAAAGCTATAACCTGTACCTAAAATGAGCTTGAACTTTGAGTTCTTTCTCAAGTAAAATTCCCTTTGATTACAGGTCACTGGAATCAATGGGAAATCTGCTTCATTAACAACCGTAAGACTGGGTCCTATTTATGTCTATATGTGATGAGGGGACTTAGGTAAGGGGGCTGTACTTATATGTCAGCCTGCTTAAGGATCTTTTGCATAGACACAGGAACAGTCACTGCTAAGTCACTTCAACTTTATACCAGTCTCTTTCTGTAAAAAACAACTATTATGCTCATGTGTGGCTGGAATAACACAGTTGTAAATCTAGCCCATAGGCTGACAAACATATACATGTATATATGTGTATATATATGTAGATATATTTGTAAATTTATGAAAATTGTCCATAGATTCATGATTGCCTGAAATAACCTAAGGGTGATGTACAGAATTTCAGGCAAAGGACTGTTTCTTTTTCACAATCCTCATGTATCTCAGATTTAAATCAAAATGAATTAAAAAGTACTATTTCCCAGGAAAACCGCATTCCGCCATTGTGCCGGGCAAGGAGGGGTACCACACTAAAGCCAGCGGCACGCACATCCACACACGTATATCCAGTCAAAGGACTGGGTCTCAAGGGCTTTTTTAAGGAAAAGAAATGGATTGAAAAAGCCACGGCAGAATTTCTGTTCCACCTTAGCTCACTCAATAGACTCACTTATCCTGTATTAAGAGGCCCTTTGTACGGATGCTGTTCTTCTGCACTAGGTGTACATTTGTGAGGGGTACCTTTGTGGATGAAGTCAAGTTACAGAAAGGCCTGGATTTTTTGACCTGCATTCGTCCCTGTTATCCTCAGGTGCTTAACTAAACTCTTTATGTTAATAGGCTCATCTCCCTTGGTTCCTTGTATAGCTAATGAAGAGATGGTGAACTAGTAAAACTGACATCTAAATCAGCTTTAGGAGCTCCCTCTCACTCCATAGAGTGACCACTCACCTATCTTAGGTGGTCCCAAGATCTTAAAAGATGTTAAATCCTGGCGAGATGAATCAGGGACCTAGTGCAGAAGAGCATCCATACGGAGATCAGCTGTGGCCCTGTCCTTCAGGTGTGTGGCCTGGCTCACCACGCAAAACACAGGTGTTAATTGTGGAAGACCGTTAGAGCAAAAGGAGATGTTCGTAGCAGCCTTCCCCCAACTGCAACATGACTGCAAAGGATAGGCCTTGCCCCAGCCCTTGGGAATTGCATCTGAGGTGAGTTCCTCGTGGTGGTCTCCAGGCACAGACTGCTGGGTGGTCCCAGTGCTGGATCTTGGTCTGAATTCTTCACCTTTCTCTGCCAGTCCCAGGCACTGCTGAAGCAGTTCAAAGAGTGAATTTACGTTCTAAAAGTTTGAATGGCTGAGCTGCTTAAAGGTTGCTTTCTTGCTCCATCCCCAAACTGGCCTGAAAAAAGTCATCTAGCTGGTAGTGAAAATCAAAAAAATTCTCCTCCAGGGTATGGTTTGGGTAGTTTCATACTTTTTTTTTTTCATTGTTAATAACTGCTTTACAAACAGCTTACATGGAGATTAAAGAGATTGTAATTTCATCCCTTATTGTTGGGATTATAGTTGACCTCAGAAAAACTAAACTAAGGACTCACCAAGAGAATGAACTGTGACTGTATTATTCAGAAAGCTGCTCTGACAAGGCTGAACATACATCTTCATCTCATAGTGAGAGTCTCTCAGAGCCAAAATTTGGAATCACATACTGATACTGAGTCTGTCTGAAAGGACTGGCAATTTGACTTAGTATAAGAACTTTGGAGCTCTTGTATATTCCCATATTTACCTGAATAAAACAAACACAGTCAGAGGAGTGGGAGAATTAAACTGATTTCTGAAAGCTCCAGGGCTAAGTGAACTTTGGATGTTGTGCCAATGTATGGTCGCTGCTATTTATTTCTACAGCTAAATTTAAGTCCGTGACTTGACAATCTTCACCCATCTTTCAGAGCAACTTTATTTTTAAAAATACTGTTAAGGTTACGACAAGAGTGACTTCAGCTGGCCTGCAGGGACCTGTAAAGTAAAGATTCAATACTCTGTGAAAGACTTTAGCTAGAAAGGGGAAGAGAAAGCTGAGTTACAGGGTTCAAAAGTTGTTTTTCAGCATGGTACCACCCTGCCCAAGCTGTGCTGTTTCATCCTGACATTCCTCTCCTGTTCTCCCTTTCCCTTTTATGAGGAGTCAGATATGTGTCTCTCTCTGTGTATGAGAATATAGAGGTGCTTCCTGTAAAGATGTTTTTCTCTAAATCCCATTCCATACCAGCTCTTGCATATGTGACTGTTTTGTTATTTGAGATGTCTGTGAAAAAGAAATAAAGGCTTTAAGAGTGAACTCTGGAAATGAGGAGGAGCTTGAGAATAAACCTAATTTAAGGATGCAGCACCATTTTCTGCAAGACTTTTCAGAATGTTCCTAAATTCTTGCCCTCCTGCCCTCCCTCTCTGTGAGAGGGATGGGGAGAGCCCTGGACCATGGGACTCTCAAAGGTTACTCTTTTAGCTGTCGACTCACTGTGTCCCTCAAGGGTTTTGCGGACTTTTTCAGAGTTTTACTGTCAAAGGAAACCTCCTTCTAAACGGTGATAAAGTCAGTGTGCAACATCACATGGGAGGAGGCTCTAAAGGGTGGCTCTGTCCCCGTTCATCTTTCTTTCCTGTTCCTTAGGACAGCCCTGCGTGTCCAGTGACGCACACCCTCCTCCCTGCTGGGGTGACTTCGCCAAGGGTATAGCCTGCTGGGAGGGGGGGGGCGGGACCTGCAAGGCCCCTCATTCCCATGCTGCGCTTAGCTTATCTTCTTGGATAATTTTCCACTTTCTCTTAAAAAAAAAAAAAAAAAAAAGAAAACCTGTCTCAGCTCCTAATGAAAGCCATAACCACTCCTGTGCCCTGGCAGCAGGGAGTGACTGCACAGCCTCCGGTGGGACAGCAGCAGTGCCTAGCAGCAGTGCCTGGCACCGGGGCCAGCCTCGGGGGTAGGCAGGGGGACAGCTGGCGCTCACCTGGCCATCTCACATCCGAGCCAAAGCCTCACCTCACCTCGCCTTGACTTGCAAGCTCCCACCATGCTGCTGGTGAGCCACTCGGCCAGTTCAGAGTATGGGCCGGACTCCCCGCTGCCTCGCACTTGTGCCTCACGCTTGTGCTCCTATGGCAAATACGAGCAGGCATGACGAAACATGCCTGTGTGAAGGCACTAGCGTTTTGCACAAGGGTCGGCGAGAAATCAGACTCACTGGACTCTCCTCCATCCACAGTAGGCACATCTCATGCAGCAATTTGCTCTTTAGGATCTTTTCTGCCACAAGTAATATTCACCCTAGCCATAAGCTACCACACTGTCCAAAAAATTTTGGAGGATTTCCCTTCCTTGACTCCCTCATTGGTTCTTTTTTCGTTAAGGAAAAGCAACTCTTTGCTCAGAAGAAATAAAACAACTCCCATAAACATCCTTTGGTGATGACAAAAGTTGCAATCACCAATGTCTCTAATTGACAGTTTGGGAGGCTTAGGATAGTCATTCACTTAAATGGCTGCAAATTGAAGTATGTCAGCACTTTTGTGGGGCATTCCCAAATAAAATAATATGACTGGTACAAGACATTTGTCATGCAGATGTATCTTGGCCAGATGTTTATGTTTCCTCTAAGTGCAGTATACACGTATCAAAGCTAGATTAGAAAAACCAGAATGCCGCAATACTCAGGCATATTCAGAGAAAAGCATTGATGCGCTGCATTTATCTGGCATATTTTCTCTTCAGAAAATTTTACAAGTATGAATCACATCAGACCTGTCTGAGGCAGGTAGGTATTATAGTCATTTTAGAGATGGGAAAGCCAAAAGCCTGGGAAAAGACCTGATGTTTAGTGGTTTGATGTCTCCTCTCAACTTCTACTAGCTGCAGGTGGAGCCTTCTGTTTTCAGCACTTTTGAAAATCCAGACTGTAGCTGGTTTGTCCAAATCTGCAGTGGCTGTAAATGTGAAAGCCAGTATTAGGACACTCAGGATCTTGACTTCATCAGAGCGCTGCTACAGAGCTTTGATCCCACAAAGCACGTAAGCACTTGCCTAATTTCAAGCATGAATGTCCCATTAATGATGCTATTGCCATGCTTAAAGCTAGGCACATGCCTAATTGCTTTGCTAGATTGGGAATTACATTAAAATATATTAAACTTTAGTGTATTCTGAAAATCCAAAAATGTGTCCACTTCTGATTACATTTCGGGCCTTCTCAAGGATATTTGAATTGTATATGCAGTTGCTCAACCAAGTGGACCACTTTTTAGCCAATCCGCGCAGAGTTGAATGAGTTTTGGGTAGTAACATCCAATTGTCAGGAGTAATCGAGGGTGGCACGTCCTGCAAGGTTCGGACTTCTGTGCTGCAAGAGGCCAAGTGGCTCCTGTGGCCACCGGTGCTAACAATACATCAACAACAACCGACCACTGCGTTAGGTCGTTCTGGTAAGACGTGAGCGTGGTGGCTAATTTCACAAGGAATGAGACATCTCATCATCAAGTGCGTTGTACTTTTCCATTTCTTCCTGTAACCTGTTGCAGAAGAGGTGAACAGAAGTTGTTTAAACATGAAACAAACCCAAACTTCTCATTCTGTTAATCCAAGGTGCTAATCTGCAGACACACGGGTGTTCTCATTGGTGTTTGCAGGACCGTGGCCCTGAAGGATCATTTTAGTGGCAAGGCTGAGATCAGGGAAGTAACAGGGGGAATGAACAAACCCCTGTAACTTTGAAAGACAAATGTCACAGAAAGCATGACAGGACTTTGCCAAAAAACTGGCTACACCTTACAGTTTTGTTTTGATTTTGTTTGGGTTTGGTTTTATCCAGATTGGCACAGAATACTGTATTTCCATCGACTAAAATCTTGTCTGGTAACTAACTAAACAACTCGTTCATGGAAAATTAAAAAATAAATAAGTAAACTGTCAATTGTGGAATGTAAACTGATTAAACAAATAAAAAAAAAATCATGTTGTGTGTTTTAAGCGGCTGTCTGCTTGTGTCAGGAGCAGGACTGGACACCTCTCACCATCCCCATCCCCAGCTGAAGGATGAAGGACAAAGAGCAGAACTAGAAGGTGGGTGGCCTCTGAGCTATGGGATACTGGAAATGCTCTTTTAAAACCACTAATAAAAATGATTAGGTGGCTTCTGATCAGAAACACTATACAAAACATTGCAAACACAACCAGTATCTCAACCTGACTATGAGGAGGTTTTTCTGCCTGTCATAGAAGGGGTTGATTCCTGCCGGAGCCTTGGGAGCCGCATGTACTCTAACACCATTAATTCCTTTTTGGAGCCACTTAACATGTTGAAGTCTGTGATTTGACTGAAATGTATAGAGACGTCACAGTAGTTTAGCCCCCACCTTTCCCCACTAAATAAACAAACAAAACCAAATATGAAATACAACCTTCCGGGTTTTCAGTGCTCAGCTGTAAAGGCTTCGGGAAAGCTGGCAGGCACGATGCTGCACTGATATTAGTGCCTCCTCATTGCACTTGTATCCTCAGGCCAACAGCGACAAATCAGACGTACAGTTTCTATACAGCTTTGAGTGTGCAACTAGAGTCAGGCTGCAGGTGTCCCGGGTTGAACATCCAAAGATCAAGGTATTCATAACAAATGTTAAGGTATAAAAAATACCCCAAACGTATGAAAAGAACTTAAGAGGAATGCCCAAAAGTGCTTTCAACTGTCCCAGCAGAGGAAAAGCAAAAGAGGGGATAAAAGAGAAAACCACGATTTTTTATTTTTTTAATCAATGAGTTTTAAATTAATTAACCTAGGACGAAGCTATTACAAAAAATGCAGGCAACGTATTTTTAAAATGTGATTATTTTGTTGAGTATGGTGTTAAATATTTAAATTGTTTGTGTTAGCTGTTTTTACCTGATTTAGCAGTTGTACTTATCAAGACCTGACAGTCAGATATAAGGAGGCACCTAAAACATCCTGCCAGGTGGCCCATTTTTCTAGCTGATGGTTCTTCCCAAGCTGACTGTTTTTTAGCAGCAAAACTTTGGGTTGCAGCACCAACAAACAATATCTCCTGCAGTTCTCAGGATGGACACCTTCCTGCCCGTAAAGAAGCGCTGTCTAAAATATCAACTGCAGTAAGGAACCAAATGAATCATAGAATCATAGAATCATAGAACCATAGAATGTTCTGGGCTGGAAGGGACCCCCAGAGCCCATCTAGCCCAACCCCCTGCAGGGAGCAGGGACACCATTACCCAGATCAGGTTGCTCAGAGCCCCGTCCAACCTGGGCTTGAATGTTTCCAGGGATGGGGGAATGAAGGGTCTAAGTTTATCTAAGCATAAAAGGGAATTCTCTGTCAAAAACCTAGTTGATACTAAGCATAAATTCCTTGACCTCTTCCCTGTCATTAATGGCTGAGGAAGTGAGAAATCTTGGTGATATACTAAACTCAGAACTCCTTGGAGGATGTGCGTGTATTTGCCACTTTTTGAGTGAAATCGCTTGCATTACCAGTGCTTATGACCTGCCTGCTCCTGCAAATAAAGTCTGCAGGGCGAAGCAGAGAGTAGGAGGGGGACAGAGCTGGCCGGGGGGTGCAGAAGACAGCAACACCCCCCAAGGCCAATGAGGGGAGCTCAGGCTGTACAGCGGCCTGTTAGGCACCATGAGGGATTAAAACCCTTTTGATTAAAAATCTCCCCTTCTTGCCCACTCCTGCCCGTGCCGCCAGGCACAGCCGCCCACCCAGCCATCTGCATCTGCTTAGTGAAACCTCTCTGGGTTAGCAGCAGATGCCGGTGGTAGGGGCTGCTCGGGTCTTGCCCTCCGCCGTCAGCAGAGGCGAGGTGATTCAGCGCTGCTAAAAATGGAAGTCTGCAGAGCTCGCGTTGCGGCGGGGAGAAAGCAGGTGCCGTCTCTCGTGGCAGCGACAGCAGGGAAAGCTCAGGAGTGTGGCCGCTGGGGCAGAGGGCTCAGCTGCTCCATGCTTGTACAGGGAGGGGGGAATAAGAACATGAACCAAAGGAGCCAGCTTCTCCTTGAAGGCTGAGCGAGAGGTGCTGTCATGGAAGGGCCTGCACTGCAGAAAGCGAGTGGCCTGGCTTCAGGAAAGGTTTGTGCGTAAAACACCAGGTTTGTGTTAGCCTCACGAGGGCTGAATTTTAACCCGCCAGTGCACTGTTGCTCCCTGCAGCGCCCCGGCTGCCCAGCCCTGCTGCTGCAGGCTCCACGGTGCTTTACAGCCTGGGAGTCCGGCTTGGGGTCAGCTTGAGTCCGGCTCTCCGGCACAAGGGGAGACGCCGGGCAGTGCCGTAGCACCACACAGCAGCCTGCAATCCAGCTAGGCTAAGCAGAGAGCGAGTAAAGAAGGGAAGACTCGTTAACGGGAGTTCACCACGGAGGAAATGGAGAACAGAGGGATGTGAATAACTCAGCATCGCACAAGCAGCCCGTGGCAGAGCAGGGGCTTGCCATGCCCTTGTTAGGCTCTCTCAGTCAGGGAGGCACAGGCTGAGGCTGCCTGACACAGACGCTGCCTCCCCGCCACACCAGGCACCCGCACGCGGCAGCTCACAGTTTGGGAAGTGCAGCAGGAGCCCTCATCTCTCAGGGTCCATCTCCCGCTTCGAGTTAGCACCGTCGCCCTCAAAGATACCTCCATCTGTTCAAGACTCCACCTGGTCATGTGGGGAGTCATGGGGGGCTTAGGAAAGAAAGTAGTGAATACTTTGAGAATTAGGTTTAGGAGAGAGAAATCTACCCTTCGGCTTGCTCTGCACTACAGCAGGGCCTCGGCAGGTCGAATGGAAGGGCAGAAGGCAACTACTGCAGTTCTTCAAAGCAGTGACATCCCTTGCTCTGCCCCTGAGCCGCACCCCTGCCCCAGAGCCTTCCCTCTGCTTTGGGATATCTGCTAATGCTTTGTGCCCACACAGGAGCAAGGACTCTCTCACTGAAATGCAACTGCTCTGTTTCAGAGGCGGGATAATCTCATGGTGACCTTTCTTGTCAGAAGCACATGATAACTGCAGCAGACCAGGGCTGCATGGGGTGAGGATGCTGGTAATGAAATGCTTTCATAGCTCGACACTCATTATTCCATTACATTATCGGGCTCTTCCCCAGGGGCCCTCTAAAGTGTCATGGCTGAGCTCTTTTCCTGCAGAGACCAAAACCAGACCACCTAACAAGCTACATTTACTAAAATTTTCGCTCCCTCCCTACTCAGGGGGGTGTGATCTTGTTCATTTGCATCAGACGGAAGTGAAAGAACCACGCCAGCTCAGCTATGATTCTATCAGCCTGCTAGCCCACGCCACAAGAAGCAGTTAGCCGTCCCCAGCCACAAGCGGCCGAGGCTGCTGCCACCCCAGAGCTCACCTGCAGGGCCCATGCTGTCCCAGGGAACCCAGCACGCCTCGGCCACCCACCCTCTGCATCAGCTGCTGACTTGCAAATGTTGACCACTGACCACTTCTTGGTAAGAAACTAGACTTTCCCTTTGATTGCTTAATTCCCTGCGATTTCTTCCCATCCTCAGATAACCCCTTGGTCTTCTCAGTTCTGAAATTCAGAGTGGCCATCACCGGCAGTGAGGACCCCACCTGGAGCTGGCTGCTCAGAGTGAAGCCTGCGTTGGCCATGATAGCAGAGCCCTCTGACAGACCTCAGCTCCTTACCAGGACATGAGCTGGTGGCCCAAGGCCACGGCCAGCAGCATGAGAGCCGTACTGCCAGCGGGCGCAGTCGGAGAGAGGCCACAGAGCCGAAGCTTTGGGCCATCATCTCCCAGAGACAACTCTTTCAGTCAAAGGTGGTGGTGGGTATTTCAGGAGGTTTTAAAAGGGAAGAAGAACTGGAGGCAGTACGGATCTTGCTTTGGCTTTTGCTAACTGTACACAGCAGTACTCAAAATGCATGCCAGGAACATAAAGGGAGAAATACCCCCTGCCATAAGGAGCATGCGATTTGGAAAAGCAGAGGCAGCCAAAGGGTGAGAGAAGGGAGTAAAACACACCGGCGAAGCCTTCATAGCAACAGGTAGGACTTGGAGTTGGCCATACATGTTTGAAACCACTATGCACAGAAAGCTGCCAAGTACTTCGATGCCTTCTGATGGCTCAATAAACTTTAAGTGAGCATGCGTGTACACGGGCATGTAGACATGCAGCCTCAACTGGTAGGTAAAACATGAAACAAAACTGAATATCCATCTTCACAGCAAGGCAGATCTCTGCCTTTTCTGTTGTGTTTTCTTACAAGCTTCCTGCAAACCTGTCAGAGAAAAGGAGGTTGAGAGTGAAACAAGTTGCTCTGTGAACTGAACAAAGCCTCGACTTTTCAGTTTCACATTCAGGGTGTCTCTGGCAGGCTGCAGGTTCTGCTTCATTTAACCCAGCTCGTTCCCTTTGGGAATTCTCTACTCACCATGTTTGCAGCAAGAAATACCATGTGCTGAGGTTTATAAGGAGCTTTCAAACAGAACAGGTGACTGCTGAGTCCTCCCTTCCCTTCCGTCAGATGGAGATTCATGCATTCCCTTCCACTTCTCGTCTCTCCCCAGCTACCTATTTTCACAAATAATCTAAATATTTTTGAGACTTCTGATGCTCCATCAAAGTCTTTTGCATGTAGCCAGCAGATGCAAAGGTTGATGGGGACAGATGGGCAGACATGTAGTGACAGAATCTTCATTTCCTTAGGAAACCAGGCTAAAAATAGTATGTTCAGAGTTCAGCTTTTTCCATGAAGATGCACAGTTTCCCGGGAGGCCCAGCCAAGTCGGTGGACACAGGTGGCAACAGCAGCTCTGTGTCCTGGAGAACACCTTTGCCCATCGCAGCTGTCATTGCTGTTCCTGCCAAAGGCACAGCGCGTCGGCCCTTCCTTTCAGCCGGGAGGCTCTGAGGTTGCCGAGATCTTTGCTCTGGGTCTGAGCCCCGAAGAGGAGCTGCCAGGGAGGATGATATGGAAACATTTGCTCTCGGAGCAGAGATCCACATTGTCTGAGGTAGGGTCTGAATGCTCCCAAGCTACACCTGGCAACTTAAAACAGACCCGCAGAGACCGCAGATGCCGCGAGGGAAGCTGTGCCTCAGGACGGGCAGCAGCCAGGCTTTCCGCCTTCCTCCAGTCGTAACGCGCTGCCGTCCTAAACGGCCTTGCAGGAAACCTTGCAGCCCACCTGTTGCCTTGCTTTGCCCACCAGTAAGCAGGGAGGGAGGCTAACATCCGCCAAAGCTTATTGCGAAGGCTACTAAGGTAGTGCTGATACAGAGGCTGCCAGGAGGCATAGTCCCAGTCTGTACAAAACAGTCCCAGAGCCACCTTTTTGCCATTTTACCAGTAACAACAAATTAACTTCCACCAGCCCTGCGACTTTCCACAGAGCTAGATCCGAGTCGCGTGTTTATTAGTAATATGCTCATCTGTTGTTGAACACGGACTGTGCTCCTGTGGCCAGGGGCTCGCAGGATGGGGGTGCAGGAGGTCGTGCACCAGGTTCACCGCCCGGCGTGCGTGGGCAGAGGGGAGGAGGTGGAGGGGAGCGGTGCCCTGCCCCCCAGCAGTGCCGAGGGGGCTGCCAGTGTTTGGCCCCGGGGGTTCTCCCTACCCGCGCTGGGGGTGGCTCTTGATCGTCCTGTCAGGCCTTTGCTAACAAGTATTTAAATGGAGCAAGTTCAGCCCATAAAACCTAAGGAAGAAGCGGGAGGATAGAAGAATGAAAAGCAATGTATTCTTTTAGCACCTCTCTTTCTCTTGTTTCCTCCTGAAACGTCAGCACCTTAAATAAAAAGCCTTTTACTGCCTCACTGATGCATGCGACCAGTCACAAACAGCACACGCTGTCGCGAACAAGCCAAGGTCTCAGCTAGCCAGCTCTGCCCTCACGGGTGTCACCTCTGTGCAGAGCCCTTCGTTCTCCTCCCTCTCTCATTTCTCCTTTGCTGTCGCATTCACTCCTGCCCGCTTGGAAAACGCTCGCCTTTTGCTTGCAGAGATCAGAGGATGTTGAGGGCAAACCCTCTTCCCGTCAGTCTGCTGTTCAGCTTCCACCCCACCAAGAGAATGGCCAGGAGAAACCACGTTGCTGATTTCCAGTTTCTCACGGTTCATTTCCAAACTTGCGAACCGTGCTGAGAGCTGGCGAGGTACCGCTCTGTCCCCGCGTCCTCCTGCAGCCGTGAGCAGGGCTGGCTAGAAAGGGATCTCCTCAACGCTGCTTCCCGGGGAGCCTCTGGTAAGCAGTGTGAGGGTGCTGGTGGTCAGAAAAAAACCCACCTCTTCTCCTCAGCAGCCCTGGACAGAGCAGGGGTACCCCGTCACCGGGCAGGGGGTCCTGAGTGGGACCTGCAGCCAGGCAGAGCACTGGGCCGACAGATCGCTCCTAACCACGCAGCAAGCACTAAGCCAGGGGCATTCGTTTGTTTGGGTTTTTTTAAGTTGATCACATTTTTGCATCTCCTGGCTGAGCCCAGACAGCGTCGCAGCAGAACAAATGCCGGCAGCGTGCAAGGCAGGACATGAGTTATGGGGGAGCTGGGCAGAGGAGGAAGCTTCAGCCTCTTCTTCCTCCTCATACACTGGAAGACTCGTGTCGCTTCTAACAGCGTAGTGGGAGGCCCTGTGGCCTAGAATCCCTCCTCGCTTCTCCTAAAACCGGCTGCATACATCACCTGTGATGCATTTCTCCACAGGAACATACTCACAGGCAAGTGTAGCCCAGACAGGGGGGTCACACAACCTGAAAGGGAAAAGGACAAGAGATTTACAGGCAGTTATACCAGCAGGGGTGGGATATTATCCTCCGACTTTCCATTTTAGTCTTTCTACATGGATCCAGGAGAGTTGTTGTGTATTTATAAAAACCCTTATTTGTTATCCCTTTGCCCACTTTACTGAAAAATGTAACTGAATACCTCTATATTTCCATTTTATTTTCAGTAGTAATACTGAATTATTGAGGTAAATGCAAATTTGCACATTAAAACAAAAAGGGATTTCAATTATTTGGAAGAACACAAAGTAGAAAGGGGCTGGGCACCTCTCTCTGACTTGGCCCTCTCTCGCACAGTAATTTGCACTTACACACATGCGTATAAGATACCATCCCCTCATTGATTTCATGGGACGTACTTTACTTCAGGGGCTGGATTTCTTTTTTGGCCGTTTGGCTGAGCATACTAAAGAGGTCACAAACTCATCTGTGATACTCAGAAAAAAATTTCCAGGTCAGAATGAACATTAAGAGTAGAGTTGATAAAAATAGTGAAGCTGGATGAGGATATTTTTGATGTACCCAGAGAGGAAGCAGTCATAAATGTTTCCATCAGGTGTGCAATGTACCCATAAAATGTTCCAAATATATTTTCATGCATTTGCAGCTAAAAAAAAAACCAACCAAACAAAAAAAAACCCCAAACAAACAAACCAAAAAACCCCTTACACTTGTCAGCAGTTATTTTACCAGTGAGACAAATGATGATCTGTTGTTGGACTAGACAGTGCGGATCAAAGCTAAGGACAGGAATTGTTTTGATACATGTTCAAGTGGCTCTGTGCAGGTGTAACAGAGCTAAATATAACCTGGCACAGCTGAGAGGCAACGACCGCTTGAAAATCTAGCCGTCTGCTCTTCGTGAACGCATTTCCATTTACGTTCATGAGCTGAGGATTGGGCCCCAAATCTTTTAAATATGGATGGCTCAGAATTCCTCTGTGGTTTTTCTTTGCTCAGTGAAACGTCAGGAGCCGCTACATGCCAAGAAGAAAGTGATGGCTTCCTAGTGTCACACAAGACCACCCAGTATGTCACCTGGAAGCACCTGACGTACCCCAGAGATGCCGGATCACTGTCACAAAGTTCAGCTTCCCCGTGTCTCCAGCAGCCCCCCGGGCTGGCCTGTGCAGGGACTGGTGTTTGCCACGGGAATCCAGCAATGTTGTCTCTGCTGAGAGCTCACAAGGGGAGGGCTCCGGGACCATTTCTGGTCCTGACTCTGCCATTTTGTGGTAACTGGGTCATGTAAAATGGCCAGACTCTAGAAAAGAACCCTGTAATTGAAACAGGATTTTCTTGAGCTATTTAAATCTTTATAAGAAAATAATGGGCAAAAATCTATGAGAACAATCTGCTCCAGGAGTATCCATCACTCACTGTGAGATTCAAACTTAATTTGATTGCTATTATTGTATGTATTTTTATTGTCCTCTGCTTAATGAATGTTGTGGTTGTAGTAATAAGATTATTGCTAATATGAAACAGATTTGCAGAACGATTAGAAGATGATTAGATGATACCTCGAGGGTGATTTCTGTTTAAGACACCGTCACTATGTCATGGAGTAAATAAACTTGGTGACGGAAGGTATCAATGGCTATTAACCTAATATGCAATTATTCCCAAATTACCACATTCCATTAAGGTGAAATACCTGGTGACTGGGACAAAGCCTTGCCCAGGGCGTGAGCGGGCAAGCAGCTGTGGTTCCCCACAGCCCAGGATGCGGTGGTGGAGGTGGGACTCAGCACCTACACCTGAGACGACCCAACGTATTTACGGGAGTACTCAGCGGGACTCCCGTAAATACGTTGGGTCGTGAACTGTGAGGTTTTGACAAGTCCAAGTGATCCAACTGTGCCTGGCTTTCAAGAGCTCTGTCTTTCATCTTGTCCAGCTCCCATTGCCCGTGAGTAACGGCAACAAAAGCCTGACAGCACAGCGGTGACAGGGGTGCTTGGGTATCAAAGCCGTAGACTTAAAACCTCATCTTTCTTTCTAAATCGATGCTTAGGGACATTTCAGGATCAGCATTAGCGTGAGCAATCTGTTACTGCTGCTTGGATCTGCGATGCCGGCTGGGAGAAAGCACCAGTCTAACCATGAACCTGCAGATCCCGCAGCTGCCCACCTCTCCCCCACAAAACAGACCCGTTGCCCCCTTCCTCTCTCCTTTCTTGGATTTGGAGATGATCATGTAACTAATCATGTGCCGGACATGACAATCTCTAGTGAATACACAGCTGGTTGTGTCCCACCATTTTCTTAAAGCAATGGCAACTAGCACCCATACGCAGAAGCAGATAGACAGCTCTCCAGCTTGCCCTCCGCCGTCCAAACGAACCGTCTAAATTGCCTGCATATTCAGTATATATTTTTATGCACTTTTACCATCTTCTTCAGTCTCTCGTGGTCTGTGGAATATTTCCCTGGCTCTTTGCTTAGATTTTTCAGTCCCTGAAGGACCTCCACACATCCAATTTGATCCTGACTAATGAGCATTTCTACATAATTTTTAATAGTAATTCTGCTAATAACGTTATTTATTTTCTCCGTAGCCTCACCCTCAGCTATATCTCCAGCAATCGCAGTCTGTATTTTGTCCAAAGTAGGCAGAGAGGTTTGGTCAGTTGTTTTTCTAAGTCAGATCATTAAACACAAAGTCTAATTCTAAGCTGCACCTACTGCATTTACACGCAGGTAGGTGGGAGCGGGTCTGGGCCCCCAAAACGCCTGCCAGCTCTGCATTTAACTGCAAGCAGTAACTCCCAGGAGGAACAGGCTTGACCATCTCAGTGAGCGTGACATGATCAGTTTCAGCAAACACTGTTTTCTGTGAATTAATGCCCAAATCTATTTGTTTACTAGAACACACTGACATCACATTTCGTTGGCATCTGTGGCACAGAAGTCATTGCTTCACAGCTTCGAGCATAGCTTTGCAGCACCGCTAATAGTGTCCTTGGAGAAATAAGTGCATAACTTAACTCCTGTGCTGTGAACCATTGGAACAGAGTCCCCTAATCAACCCCTTCAGCTTCTCAGACTCTATTAATAGCGACGTCGTGCATCCATTAAACATCACCACGCGGCAGTGCTCCACCTGCTTGCTGCAAGCAGATAGATTAGGGGCAAATGTCTCTATGCTACCGACATTCACTGTGTATCCTTACACATTTTCCTTCTCTATGTGGACAAACCCTCCTTGTCATCTCACCCATTATCTACTCATTCGACTTTTTATGTTAATGTCATTTCTTGATACATTTATTTGCATTATCTAGAATTTTCCATTTTGTTTGCTTAGCTTTGTCCTGGCTCTTCTGGCACTAGAAGATGTTATGCTTTGTCCCTACAAAAAGGAATGTGATGGTACCTGTTCTTCTCTGGCCAATGACCCCCTTAAGATCCCTCTTTGCCTCTGATCTGAGGGTAACTTTCCTAAAGACAAGAATTGCAGGGAGGAGGTGGTGGCATGAGGCTAATGGAGGGGGACTCTTCCAGGTCTGCTCGATATTCAGTCAAGATCTTTCCTGGGTCACTATTACAAATTATGCCTTTTCCAGTATATTTCCCATTTATTTTCCACATACTTCACATACTTCCACATACTTCCACATACTCCACTACACTACAAAATGTATGTTTTGTTCACATACTTCTTTGTGCTTAATAAGCTTATCACTGTCCATTCTGTTTTCTATATTTACTTTCTGCTACATGTGCCTCTTCTACAAATGTCTTCCAAAAGTATTTCCGGCAACACATTTGCTTCTGTATAACAGTTAAAAAATAAATGTCCTGTTTACTTCCAATTAGACCATTTAATCTTTGGCTGCTTCGTTGTGCATTTTTGCTACATAATTTTCATCTAAGCAAGTGCTGCTGTCCTTGTTTTCTTTACCCGCCCTGTATGTTCCTTCTGTTGGTATTCACACATTTTTGTGAAGTGATGCAATCCCTTGTATTCCTTGCATCTTTCGTCACATAGGGGACATGATCTCAACTTACTTTACCTCCTACAGTGTGCATAAATCCATACTTTGTTTTACATATTTGACGTCTTGAGTCTCTTCTTTTCTATGACTTGGGCTTCTCCACATACCTGCAACATCAGAGCCCTGTCCATCCTCTGCAAGATTCACTCTGGACCAAGTGAGTTCTGTCTCTTGGCAAAGCTTATCTCCCTTGTTAATTCTTAATTGTAAATCTCCTGTTAGTGGTTTCACTGCTTCGTTCTTTCACTTATGGTATTTTCTTAATTTACTTTACTCCAGGTATCTTATGGTATTCAGTACTCACTGCTTCGTTCTTTCACTTATGGTATTTCCTTAATTTACTTTACTCCAGGTATTTTATGGTATTCAGTACTTAAATTACTCTTCCCATCTGTTCTTAGCAAGGGAAAGGAAGAAAACAAAGCAAGCAAAGATGTCATATAAACGGACTCAATAATGCCCGTGCCTTTGGAGAGCACAGGTAACAAGTAGTGGCTCGTAACCGTGTCTCAAACCGCTTGATTTAATGCAAAATACAAGGCTGTTCTAATCTAGCCTAGTCAAGTCCCAGAGTCTTACATGACCCCCAGCATCATCTTATCATAGATCCTTAAAGCAGCATATTAAGTCAAAAGAATGCCTAAACAGCACGAAAAGCCAAGCCAGCCTCTGAACTGACACCAGACCACAATGTGACACCAATTCAAGGAAACTACACAGTATGCAGTGGAAGAAACTACATGGAATTCAAAAGCAACATCTGTGTCATAATTAACACACCAATTAATAACACAAGAATAAAACCAACGATTTTTAAAAGCATATCACTTAGTAACTTTCT
>KL287498.1:0-10967 GCA_000699545.1 Podiceps cristatus | reverse complement strand
GAAAGTGCCAACATATTTCATGCACACCGTTTTGATATCTCTAAGAAGTTATGATGCTAAACCCCCTCAGAGGTGTCTTAAGCTAGGGTTTTCCAAAGAGCCTCAGGATATAGGGAACAGTTGCCTGTTTCCTTTAGTTTCTCCTAGCTATAGTTGGCTTGTCCTCAGAAGACCTTATTTTTGCCTTTCCTTTTGCCCAAAAATTTTAATAAAAAGGGTTTTTTTTTTTTTTTTTTTTTTTTTTTTTTTTTTTTTAATCTTACAATTACTAACTACAAATTCAAAGCATGTTAAAATGAAGTTGCTTTTGGATTCCTTATTTGTGGGAAGTGTTTGGACTGTTTGTAAGATATGAGCACACTAAAACATATCAGTTGGTAATGTACTAACATTAAAGTTAATAAATATTTCATATTTATTTATATTTCTGATAATTATGCCCCATGTTGATAAATATTATTTTTGTTATTATTAACAATAAGGTTTAAATGTCTCTGAAGAAAGTCTAGGCTAATTCTATAAGAGATTATACAAACGTGAAAGTGGAGACAATCTTAATTTTTACCATGTCCCATAACCTCAAGTAATATAGAGTAAAGTCTTTACATATTTTGTGACTTGTATACTAATACAAGTTGGTGGATTGGCCATGTTGAGGAAGACAGGCCTTGAAGAGTCCTCAGTCGCCTGCACACTGTTGCCAATGTGCTCCATCAGGGGCCTCCACACATTTCTGTGGTAGAGCAGAGGGTCTTTTTTTGATCCTAAGATAGCACCACTAATGCATTAGCTAAATATTATCAAGAAAATTACTCCTTTTATATGTTTTTATCATTGCTTCCAGAAGCAGCAACAGCTTCCTTTAGGCACTCTACAATAGAAAAGTATGCATAATACCTACCCCGAGGAATTTGCTATATATAATAGCTAAATATGTTTAATGTAGATGTGGGTTTATGTTTTTTAATTTCAGTTTGAGCAACATTTTTTGCCTCCACAGTTAATAAAGCTGATAGAAAAAAGTGACATTTAATTTTCTTGGCTTTGGCTACAACATTGTTGTGTTTACATATGCATGCACTCATCTATGGCTGCTCACACCCACCCATGTACACACAAAGCTAATAACAGTGATTTTAAACTAAAATAATTCCTTACTGCCTAACCACAATGGAAACCCCGCCAGCTCATTTGGTGCACCATGAATAAAATACATGGAATACCACACTAGTGAATATTTTGGTTAAAAAGAACATTACTTAAAACCACAGTCTTTAAGCTTCTAGTAGTTGAGCTGTGTTGTCTTCATCATGATTCTGTGACAATGTTAACAGAATTTGAGTTCACAGAGTTCATGATAAGTCATGATCATGAAACACTGCAGACTAAATGTGCTAATCTGCTCTGGAATGTTGCCTCATTCCATCTGAAAAGTCTGTATTTGTGTTGAAGACATAACAAAGAGAATTTCTGCTTTCAGACTCACTGAAGGTATTTTAAATACCTATCATGCTAGGGATCTCATGATAAATGAATGCATCATGCATTCAAATATCAATTTTATAAATGTACATTTCTATATATCTCCTAGACAATTTTTTTTTTAAAAATTATTTTTTTTATTTCCTTCCTGCAGGGCTAGCTCTTTGGCTTTAAAACTGGAAATCAAAGTATATGAGCTAAACCCAAATCCTGCAGTTGGAGTGCTTTTAAGACTTGGAACAAGTTAAGATATATGTTTTCTTATTATACTGTATATTTCTTATACAGAAATATATATTATACTGTATGTATCTTATATAGAAAAGGAAAAGAATGGTGGACAAGGGAAGGATAGGATAAAGAGAAACTGCACTTTTCTGATTATGATGTACGTGTGTAGTTGCAAACTCAGAGCTCTTTGTAGAGATTGTGTGACATTGGCCCTTCCCACAAAACAGGAAAATATAACACTTCAATAATGTTAAGGAAAGCTGACATGCTTTCCCCTAAAGAGAAAAAACTCGTCCTTTAGTGCACACTCCTTAATAGAAAGAGCCTCTAATTACTTTCTCCAATAACCTGGTTTTCGATAATGAAGTTTGGGCATAATTTTTAACAGCTTTCATCACTAATATTGTCAGAGGTATGGCTATAATACAGAGGCACACACAAGCACATTTCCATATTCACACTGTGTTAAAAAGTGACTGCAAAGGTACTGAAAACTCAAGGAACCAAAACCAAGAAAATGCAGTTTTAATTCTCCTGCTTAGGCACATGCTGCACAGTTTGGGATTTTGTGATCCGATAGTACCTCAGTCACTGCTGAGGATGAATGATGTACTGTAATGAGTGATTATTTTTTTCTTTATATTTAAAATATTACTAACTGAATTACTGCACCACTCCAGGAGGTCTCACCAGAGCAGAGGGGCAGAATCACCTCCCTCAAGCTGCTGGCCACACTTTTAATCAGCCCAGGGTATGGTTGACTTTCTGGGCTGCAAGTGCACATTGACAGCTCATGTCCAGCTTTTTACCACCAGTACCCCAAGTCCTTCTCCACAGGGCTGCTCTCAATCCATTCATTGCCCAGCCTGTACCCATGTTTGAGATTGCCTCAACTCAGGTGGAGGACTTTGCACTTGGCTTTGTTGAACTTAATGGAGTTCTCACAGACCCACCTCTCAATTCTGTCCAGGTCCCTCAGGATGGTACCCCTTCCCTCTAGAGTAGGATCATAGAATCATGTAGGTTGGAAGAGACCTTTAAGATCATCAGGTCCAACTGTTAGGTTAACACTGCCAAGTCCACCACTAAACCATGTCCCTAAGCTCTGTATGTACACCTCCAGGGATGATGACCCCACCAATTCCCTGGGCAGACTGTTCCAGTGCCTGATAACCCTTTCAGTAAAGAAATATTTCTTAATATCCAATCTAAAACTCACCTGGCGCAACTTGAGGCCTTCCCCTCTTGTCCTATTGCCTGTTAATTGGGAGAAGAGATTGACACCCACCTCACTACAACCTCCTTTCAGGTAGTTATAGAGAGTGATAAGGTCTCCCCTCAGCCTCCTATTCTCCAGGCTAAACAATCCCAATTCTCTCAGCAGTTCCTCACAGCACTTGTGCTCTAAACTCTTCACTGGCTTCTTTGCCCATCTCTGCCAGCACCTCCAGGTCTTTCTTGTACTGAGGGGCCCAAAACTGAACCCAGCACTCAAGGTGCAGCCTCATCAGTGTCGAGTACAGTGAGACCATCACTCCTCTAGCCCTGCTGGTTATACTAACCATGTTGCAGGCCAGGATGCTGTTGGCCTTCTTGGCCACCTGAGCACACTGCTGGCTCATGTTCAGCCAGCTGTTGACCAACACCCCCAGGTCCTTTTCCGCCTGGCAGTTTTCCAGTCACTCCTCCCCAAGCCTGTTAGCACTGCCTGGGGTTGTTGTGACCCAAGGGCAGGACCCGGCACTTGGCCTTCTTGAACCTCATACAATTGGCCATGGCCCATTGATCCAGCATGTCCAGATCCCTGTAGCACCTTCCTACTCTCAAGCAGATCAACACACCTGCCCAAAAAGTATCAACCACACTGCTCAGCTTGGCATCATCCACAAACTTGCTGAGGGTGCACTCATCCCACTTTCCATGTCACCTACAAAGATCTGAAATAATATTGTCCTAGTAGGGAACCTTGAGGGTCACCACTCATCATCTGAACATAGAGATGTGGACCACAACTCTTTGAGTACAACCACACAGCCAATTCCTGATCCACTAAGTGGTCCACTCTCCATTTTAGAGACAAGGATGTTGTGTGGGACAGTATCAAATGCTTTGCACAATGCCAAGTAAATGATGTCAGTCGCGCTTCCCTTATCTACCAACACTGTAACCCTGTCATAGAAGGCCACCAGATTTGTTGGGCACAATTTACACTTAGTGAAGCTGTGTTGGCTGTCACCAATGACCTCCTTATTTTCCATGTGCCTTAGTATAGTTTCCAGGAGGATCTGCTCCATGACCTTGCTGGGCACAGGGGTGAGACTGACCAGCCTGTAGTTCCATGGGTCTTCCTTCTTAACTTCTTAAAACCAGGGGTAATTCTTCCCCTTTTCCAGTCACTGTGAACTTCACCAATCTCCCAAAACTAATCAAGTATGATGGACAGTAGCTGAACGACTTCATCTGCCAGTACCTTCAGCACCTGCACATGAATCTCATCAGGTCCTATGGACTTGTGCATAATCAGGTTCCTTAGATGGTCTTGAACTTGATCTTCCCCTAAGGTGGGTGGTATTTCATTCTCTCAGTCCCTGACTTTGGATTCTGTATTTCATTTTTATGGGGTATGGAAAAGGAACTATCAAAATCACAGAATTGGTTTTAGATATTTAGGTATGAGAATGGAAATAAAAATCTTCTTACATAGTTAGTTCCCTTTTCATTCTTGGAAGAGTTTTTGATTTCTTTCTTGCCCTTCCTTCATTCTTAAGTGATTTATTTCACTTGGGGCTTTGGGTAAAATTTTTGGTGTTTGTGGGAAGATGACAATTTGGTGGTGTGGTTAAGTTATGAGAGCTCTTATTGAAAAAGTGAAAAGAATTATTTATCTAGTGTCACATTTGCCAGCCTTTGGCTCATTTTCGTTCCTGATGGCTATTCTTCAGGATATTTTCAGAAGTCTAGAGAAAGTCATTTTAAGACTTCCTCTTAACTCACATTGACAGCATATCTCTTTCAAATGAAATAAACCCCAAAAAAGTAAACATTGCTTTTAGTGGGATAGTAACAGAAAAACCAAAAAAAAACAACCCTATTTTGAGAAGTACTAAGACTTTTAAAGTTACAATAATATTGTCTACATTACGTTTGATGTGGAAATAGTTATACTGTTATGATGTATGTTGGAGCAGTACAGTTTAATTCTCCTTTGCAAGGAATTTTAGCCTCCTGAGATATTAATTACATTTCAGGTCTTCCTGAAATAATTTATTCTAAATTTTTTTTTTTTACCTACACAGTAATCCTTCTTGTGAATTAAAAATAGCATTTAAAAGCAAGATTACACTACATAAAATGAAGAGTGTTATGTTTAATATTTTATTACTGTATAACAATATTTAATATTTTACTACCTATAGATTTGATCAATGCCAATAATAACATGCATACAAGAGAGCAGAAAACAACCCATTTTAGGTGTCTAAAGATACCTCATCTTCTAAATCAAAAGTAAATAGCTTTGATTCATATAATCAATTTTAAAGGGATCCTTTCTCAAAGAATGTTTGTGGCAAATGTATGTTTATCAAAGTTCGACAATAATAAGAAACTAGATGGTGCAAAAAAAGAGGGGGAAAAACATGCAAACCCTTTTTTCACTGTGTTACTTAGGTTGATGTGAACTTCTAATAGCTTACTTTCTCTGACAGACCTGATTAGCTCAGAGGAAGACACTAAAAAGGATAAAAATATGGAGGCAGGGGGGAGTGGAATCCACCCTCACACTGTTGTGAAGAGAGAAGAGACAGTGTCTATCAAAAGATCTGCCTTGATTTCTGGGCAACATATGAGTAAACACAACAGCAGTCACAAAACTCGTGGGAAAGAAAACAAAAAATGTTTGCAAACCTGGCACTCATCAGCGTGAGATCCATCCATTCCACCAGCGTGGAGTACAGGGGTGGTTCAGGAAGTGAGGAGCTCAGACCTCCACATTGTGCTAGGAGTAATCGTGACTAAAGGAAAAAGACAAATACATTCAAAGCAATTGTGATCCTTCACTTCCTAGGAGTTTTATTTCTAACAAAAAAAAAAAAAAAAAAAAAAGAAAAAGAAAAAAGAAAAAAAGCTACAGGGAAGACTCTGGGCCAGCTATGCAATTGTTATTACAGAGCTAACCCTTTAAAATTTATCATATATTTGTTTTTCTAAGGTATATTTAATACAGTGTCATAGTCTTTCTCCATTATGAAGCCCAGCAATTGTCGCTATTATGTATTCTGGGTTTAAAACAGGCATTCATCTTAGATTTTCTGGCAAATCTTAGTGAGGAATCCACTGTATTTTGAACTGTGACTTAGTTCTTCGGAAAAATCTCATACATAATAAACAAAAGGAAATGTAGATGAAGATTTAAGGTATATATTACCAATCAGATTATTCAGTTTGTTGGTTGTTTTTTTTTGTTTGTTTTTTGTTTTTTTTTTGTTTGTTTGTTTGTTTGGTTTTTTTTTTTGAGTAGAGTATTTAGGCAGAATCCACAAATGTAGTTTCTTTACAAAAAGGTTTCCTACAGTCCTTAAAAAAACCAGTGACCTTATAACAAGATTTTGATATGGGATTTCACCAATTTGCTGAGGAGGGTAAACCTTATGCTGTAAAGATAAAATCTCTGACAGCAGTAATCCTTCAAGCATAAAATCTAATGGCTGAATTCAGACCTTTAGCATAGTTAAGGTCTCAAACAATACGTCTAAAAGCTGGAATTTCCTGTCTTTAACTAATGAGACTTCTTTTTCATGGCAAAGGAATTGTGTCCACTTGTGAACTTGGCCCCAGTTATGGAAAGAAGGCCTTTTCAGTTTAGCTATATTGTATTAATTCTCCCTGTAAAATACGAATATATTAACATCAATGTAGCTGTCGAACTTGCCATTTTACTCGATTACATACTAAATGACAAGTATTTTTAAGCTTTTTGAATAAGCTTTCCAGCACCCAGACATTTTATGTGAAGACATGTCTGCAATGATCATGCAGGTGTAAAACACTAATGCATCTTCTGGCATTCATTGTTAAGTGTATAATTATCTGATTTACCTTTAAGAGTTTATTTTGGAAATGATGCATATTATGTAACAAAAAAAAAGTAAGACTGGGAATTTTAATTGAATGTACATTGAGAACAATTTTACAAATAGTTTTTCTGATTTTTCAAGGATTTTTGGGGGGGTAACTTTCTACCTAAAATGCCTGAAGTTAAATATCCCAAAATAAGAAAATGGTTGATTTAATTTTAGCAGTTTCCCTTACCATAGTGAAAAATGACTTTATGTTCTGTCTCTCCAAACCATATTGTTGTTTCCAACCTTAAAAATGAAATAAAGCAAAAGAAAATTAAAAAGTAACAGAGTAACACCTTTTCTGTCAGCCTCAACTGACACCAGCAAGATTCTCTGCCTAAAATGGCTAAGAATAACTTAAAATGAAGTCCTAATCCAACAGAGGACCTTTGCCAATACATTAACAAATACATTTTCTGAGAATAACTATAACCATTCAGCAAATAAGAGAACACAGACATGTGAACATCAGTGTATGTGCACACATGTGTACATGTACAAAGCCCTGAAAAAACCCCAGTTGATTCTTCCATGATTCAGCCCTGATTTTGACGTGGATATGCCAACACCACCATCCTTGCTTTGATACATCCTATTCCTGTCAGAGAGCACAACTCTGGTGGAAATGTGTTCCTCTGTGGTGGATGACTACATAGACAAAAAGTTTCTGGAATGGGTAAAACTATAATGAACATACTTACAGAGCAGTGGTTGCATCACTATACACCTTAAAATGTATTGCCTTTCCAGTTAACCTATTCAGCATCTCTTATACTGCTTCTGTTTAAAATGTAGTACTCTAAGGGTGAAAGAGTTAAGAGTTGACTACATTTAAGGGTTTTGTAGACATTCAACTTTACACTTCAAACACCTTCATGATAATGCCTATGCTATGACAAACATGGTTACACCCACATTATCACTTTGCATAAGAATTATACCCAATTTTTTTTCAAATTAATTCTCAATCTCATATTGAATAGGCACTTACACATTAGAGCTCTAGAGTTTTATGCAAATGTCTTCTACCCACCCACACAAAAAATCAAATTAAAATGGGTAGAGATCCAGACATATTATTTACGAAATATCAAGCTCATGAGATATATGCCGATCAAACACTTCTCTTAAACTAGACATCGAATGGAGACAACAAGAAGTGATAAAAAATTTCTAATAAGCTTCTAAAACACAACCCTGCAGTTATCAAAACTGACATTACCTGTACAGTAATTTACATACTTAATTTATTCAAAGCAGTTCAAGATTTGCAAATAAGTCTAATGTCTGACTAAAAGTGGAACCCCAGAGGCAAAATGAAATAAGAGGCTAACAGAAAAATAATAGCTGTACACAAAAATGTTAAAAACCTCCTAGATAATAGGCATGACATGTTCTAGTTGGAGATTAGAGTTCAATGTTCTCACTGTTTTCTCCAGACAGTACTAATTTGTTTCCAATTAGTAGAAAATGTACTACAACTGACTTAACAGACTAAAGTGGTCATAGGAATATTGTGTCCACTTGTGATCTTGCCACAGAAATCTTTTCTCCCTTGTGCTACTTTGTTCTGAAAAATTATACCCAGTCAGTTGTTCGCTTGACATGTACTCAGTCTTTTTTTTTTTTTTTTTTCTTCCTTTTTTTTTTTTTTTTTCTTTTAATAGGATATTATTGGTGAGAACACAAGTTACTTTAGACCAACCACTTTACTTCAATCACATTAGATGCCACTACAGAAGAGAGGATTTGTAGCTGCTCTGGTGGAAATAATAATGGAGTAATTGAAGCCGGTTATAATACTGTACTTAAGCCACTTGCAAAAATCTGCAAAGATCTTGCATGGGAATTATTTAGTGAGCAAAGATTAATGAACTTCTGTTCTCAATGTGTTATGTGGGGTTTTTTTTGTTGTTTTCTGTTTTTCCTAGGCAGTTGTTAATACCCTAATCTTTAATAAGATTTTTTTTTTTTTTTCACTCTTGTAGGAGTAGGTAATTGTTTCCTTATGAGTCTAATCTTTCTGAAGCCTTTGCAGTGGTGCATGAGTCATCCTCGGCACCGGAGGAAAAGAAGCCACAGAAGGTGGGAAGAGCACAGTTTCTAAAGGACAATAGTGGACCTTTGCAATGAGGTGAAATCATTGCTTGTCTTTCCAAATAAAAGCTGGGAAAGTCTTCTAATCTTTTCTTTCTCCCTCTTACTGAGTTGTACTTAAAAAATCAGGAAGTTGAAGAAATGATAACATCTCAAAAAAGAAATCAGTTCAATAAACAAAAATAAAAATAACAAATTTATACAAGAAAATCTCCCTATGGGTGCAACTCCTCAACCCTTCAGATGCACAAAACATCTCTTCAATAAGGCAAAGATGCACATAACTTGAGTGGCACATGGAAAAAAAAATCACTTTTAAGCCAAAAACCTAATTCCACTGGGCAGGAGCTTCTTTACCCCTTCTCCAACAATCTTTGTGAAATCAATTAGGCAATGTAAAGGCCGAATGTCAGATCCTGGAAAATGAAAGGTTGCACATAGAATAATTAGAAAGTTGAGAGATATGAATGTTTAAGAAAAGAAGGAAAGAATAAATGTCTTGCCAATTGATGCTAAATAGCAGGTAACACAGTGATAAGACAATGGTATGAGAAAGAGATATCCTAAGCTTTATCTTTGCTATTGACCAGCTGTGGGCTCTGTTATAGGCAGGTCACTTCAATCTCTCAGATTCTTCAGATGTAAATTAGGTTTAAAATATTCTTTCCTTTTTTTTTTTTTTTTTATGTTTAATTTTTAAATAAAAGACATGTTTCTATCAAATATGAAACATTAAGTCATCCTGACTATTTCTTATTTTTTTCCTCTCTTGCTCTCTGGGACTCCATAGAAAGAAAGAATATATTGCAAATTTAGATGAAGATATCGGTGAATTTAGAAATTTATCACTATTGTCATCAAGTAAAAGCTCTGTATTCTTATGTTTTGATTTTTTTTTTTTTAAAAAAATACTGTTTCCTTAATTTATTCTTGTCCCTGGGAGAGGAGATTAGATTTTACTTTTTAATAGCCCCAGTCTTTGTCACTTCTTGCATGACTGTTGCTCCAATGTTGTCCTATATTTTCAATTAACAATCTCATCGAATGGGCAAAGAACTTACAGCCTCTATTAAGCCTTGGTCTGAGCTGCTTGTAAAAGTCAAGTAACATTCTTGTGCTTTTGTTTTCTTAAATTTAGAACAAGTTTGTAAGGATAGTCTTCCTATATTAATGACTCAAATCTCTACCTCTTAAATAGCAGCTGCCTCCAAAATTTTGCTTTTTATAAATCATCACTCCTCATTGAAAATACTTTTAGTCACAACCTTTCCGATCACTTCTAATTAGAATATAACCATCATGGAATAACACATACTTTTTCCTAGATACACATAAATAACATATAAGTTACTTTCCAACTTGAAGAGCTATAAGTTTGGCTATTAGCCAAAAAAAAAAAAAATAAAATATATTAACAGACAGCATTAGTTTATATTTTTTGCATTTGTTTAGAGGACTAACAAAAATATAATATCTGAAAATCAAAGTCATCTTATCAGATTGTGTGCTCATTTGGTTTGTTTTTGTTTCTTCATTTTGCAACTTTTGCTACTGCCATGCACAGCAGGAAATTCAGCTGAAGTCAAAAGACTAAGCAAATAAACAGAGCAGCTATTTTAGAATACTTCAAACAGAGCCAAGTCCCAAGTTACAGGTTAAATTAGCTCACGTAAGATAGGTGAAAAAATAAAACAGTATAAAAATACTTTATAACTGTCCTATCATAAAGGGCATTTCATTCAGCTTTTAATTCATTCAGTGGTTTTTTGTTTTGTTTTGTTTTTTTAAATGAAGGAATAGTGATGGAGGGAGTTTGCTGGTTGAAGACTAAGGGTCTCGTTCTGGTTTTGGGCACATACGTGTGTTTCCTATTTAACTCAGAAGAGGCCTGAGACCACAGTTAGTCCCCAAGTGATTTGTGACAGATGGTGAACGACAAACTTTCTAAGTGGAGATCAAGGGCTTTGGGTAAACATCTCAGATTGTTGCCTGGGAAGATGCAAAGGCATCTTATATATACCTTATATATATAACATA
>JMFS01129458.1:0-11275 GCA_000699545.1 Podiceps cristatus | reverse complement strand
TATATATATATGTATATATATATTATTATTTTTTTTTGTGGAATAATATTTCACTGCACAAACTGGTACATTCTTATGATGAATACTAATGCAATTACATTAAGAAACTATGAATAAAAACTTATTGTCTTCCTCTTCTTCCTAAATGTCTGCAATGCCAGAACTGAGTCTTCTGTTCCAGCCCTACTTGTGTTACAATTTATATATTTAAATTAAAATTGAGGATAAATATATACTGCAGTGAGTTATATATAACATGATTTTTAGTATGCTTCTAAGTACATTTTGCATATATATTAAAATATACAAAATCTTTTGTTTGTTTTTGAAATGTATTTAAGACTATAGAATCAAGGCTGCCCTGTAGCTCTTCTACAAGATTTTATAACACTGGAAGCTTCAAATCTCAACCTTATATTGCAACAACAGCTTTTTCATATAATTGCTTTAGTTATACTTTGCATTCTAAATTATACTTCTTGATTATGAAAAAAAATAATAATACAGAAGCCTAGCTAGTATGTTTGTTTCATAACTATGACCTTAATAATTTTAATTCTAAACTGTGTGAATCCTTTGTCAATGATGCCATGTCCCTCTAAAACTGAAGACACTGTTCCAGCACAAAGCTGCTGAAGGGTCTGGAGCACAAGTCCTGTGAGGAGCCACTGAGTGAACTGGGGTTGTTTAGCCTGGAGAAAAGGAGGCTGAGGGGCGACCTTATTGCTCTCTACAAATACCTGAAAGGAGGTTATAGCAAGGTGGGTGTGGGTCTCTTCTCCCAAGTAACAGGTGAGAGGACAAGAGGAAATGGCCTCAAGTTGAGACAGGGGAGGTTTAGATTGGATATTAGGAAACATTTTTTCACTGAAAGGGTTGTCAGGCACTGGAACAGGTTGCCCAGTGGTGGAGTCATCATCCCTGGAGGTATTTAAAAGACATGTAGATGGGGCATTTAGTGACATGTTTTAGTGGTGGACTTGGCAGTGATAGGTTAACGGTTGGACTCGATGATCTTAATGGTCTCTTCCAACCTAAACAATTCTATGATTCTGTAAGTTTAAATTTAAATACACACATTTACATATGGCAAAAAATTCAGTTTTAACACTGTGTGAAGGATGAAAGAGAATATGAAGTTGTGCGTCCATTTTCAACACACCACTGGAAATCATCCTTCTGGGACTTCTTAGTGTATTTGCATGACCTAGACAGCACAGGATGTACAAATGAGTCAATTCTAAATTCATAATGACCTTTCCCTCCACTCTATTAAAACCATCCTGAGACTTATGAAATACTAAGAATTGAGTAAATCACTACCATAAGCCTGTAAATTGCCAAGAATATACAAAAATTTTAGTGAAAGTAGTTCTTAGATCTATGTACTTTTGGTGATTGGGATCTCTGCAACCCAAAACTCTGTGGTACAATAAGAGAGGATGTTTTACAGATAAAAATCAACACTATGGCAGCAGTCTGGTAATCTCTGTAGAGATGAGATATATGTTGCTCAGCAAGAGTTTTCTTATCCATAGTGTTAACTTCAAGCCAGAATTAGGGGGTTCCCTAGTGTTAGACTGCAGGTTCCCTAGGTGTCAGACATGCTGACAAACATCTTATTGCTTGTGGCAGGATGGTCTGAGCAGCCAATCACAGGGAGAGGAGACCTGTCTGTAATGAAGCTTTAATGGATACACTTTCTAAAACCACTCTAATATTAAACAATGTAATACTATAATGCCATCTAACTGGCATCTAACTAAATTTGTCCATTGAAACAAAGGTTCTGAATCCATTGCAAATTATTATATATGCATAAGCTACTTACATGAAAGTAAGAACCCGAGGAAGACAAGGATGTCAGTAATGGATCAGCTCTGAGCTACCACAAACTTTGACTCAATCCACAAATCAGCAAGATAACCTCATTAAAAAAAAATGCATATTATCACATGCTACTTAGTAAGACTTAGAACATATTGCAAGAATTAATTATCTTAAAATAAATTATCTCAAAATCAACCTTAAAAGTACTTGGATTCCCTAGCTGTGAATTGGGGAAAGTTTTCCTGAGTAAGAATCATAGAATCATAGAATCATAGAATGTTTTGGGTTGGAAGGGACCGCTAGCGGTCATCTAGTCCAACCCCCCTGCAGTGAGCAGGGACACCACTACCTAGACCAGGTTGCTCAGGTTGACCAGGTTGCTTTAGAATGTTCTTCTAAAGTTCGCCAGCTGTGTGCTATGAAACGCAATAAATCTAAAATACCGTTTTCTGACCTCATCTTAAGATATAGTCCAGCTTTACACAAAAACCTAAAGGCTCAGCCCTACAGAACTGTATGTGAAGTTTACCACTCTCCCTCTAATTAATTCCAATGTCTTTAATTATGGCAACTACAGTGAATAACTTTTTTTGTAAAGAATAAGAAAGTTGATAGGCCTAAACAGATACTTAATGTCTATGCTTTATACTGTGGAGAAAGTACATTCTTCAGAAAACAAAACAAAACACAACACAACACAATCAAAAACCTGTAATTGGGACACACTATTTACCAGGTCGTTAAACTTAAAACTTTTGTATTGCTGCCTATGGCACATCTACTATACCAAAATCCACAACCAGTCAAGGAAATATTGTGCAAAACTAGGTATTCATTGCTGAAACAACAAAAAACCTTGCCCTGCTACAGACACTGGAGTTGAAAATTGGAGCCCTTGCATCTAGCGATGTTACCATACAATAATGAAAGCAGCAGGAAATCCAAGGCAGTAAGTCTTATGAAAGAAACCCACAGTCTGGAGAATGAATTGAAACAGTGAGGGATAGAGGCGTGCTTAGAACATACTGAACAAATAACAGCAAGAGAGTGATAAAGACAACATATCAGTAAGACCTCAGAAAACAGTCCAAAGTTACTGATTCCAAAAAGTTGAGAAACTGCATAATAGAACAACTAAAACAATGTAGAGTTACCAAGAATTACAGCATATACTTGACAGAGAGTCAGAAGAGCACTATAAAGTTGTATTTGCAAGTACTAAAAGTCTAATAAATGACTCAGTAGGATGCTGATCAGAAGCTACAATAGTGGGACCCAGAGGAAACAAATAAATGTTAAAGGGAAGAAAATCAGCTCTTCAAAATAAGCAGAGCATTAACAGAAATACTTTTGAACAGGAGAAGAATCAAGCTTAACTTAGATTTTTGCATTGCTCAGAAAAAGCCAAATAAATGTTGGAAAAAAAACAATGATCTTGATACAGTTTGCTAAAAACTTGAGCTATGCTACAGTCCCCATAGGAAGTTGAAATTAATTTTCATTTTGAATTGGCATTAAAAATCTCCCCCCACCAGCACTAGAATGCAAAATTGGGAAAATGTTATGTGTCAGTTTTTTAAAATTTATGCTTTAAAATATTCCAGCACATTATGTTACATTTTTTGTGCAAGGGCACCCCTTAACTAGACTATCATCTTTAAACTGCACTGAATGTTATGTTAAGCTACTGTCTTATCTTGTAAAATGCTATGTGTAAACTAATCTGATGAAAGGACACAAATTCACTGCTAGAGTAAGTCAAAACTAATTTAAAATGCACAATAACAATATGTCATGAACTGTCTACCTTCTTGGAAAAGAAAATCAAACACAGACCATAAGCATTCTGATAAATATTTTCAAATGCGAAGGGCAAAAGAGTAGGCTCCTCGATCTAATCTGAAAATCAGACCTTTAATACACAGTCCAATTTTCAAGAGTTCTGTCATTCTTAATTCCAAGAAAAGTCAGGGATGAAAATCTGCACAACTTTCAGCACATCTTAAAACCAACTCATTATTTTGGAAACCTGGAAATTATTTTTGTAATCGATTTTTTAAAGTCCACATCTTTCAAAACGCTAGCAAGATATTTTTCTTTAGAAAGAAGTAGAAAAAACGTTCCATTTCAGTCAGATGGTCTGTAAAGTAAAAGCATTTTCCTTCAAATCTTTTATTGCCCAGAAGGATATGTGTTAACTCTAGATCAAATTATTTGGGAATAGGAGTCACAATATCAGATTTGTATTGATATATACTGATAAAGGTAATGTGGACCTTATATGAAAGCAACCTGTGGATACTTTAAGTCTCAAACATAAATTTGATTTTAACACTTCATATTCACAGTCGTCATGGTCCTAAAGCAAATATCCATCTTTCCATGATACATGAAGTTAAGAAAATAATCTTCCTGTGTTGCACTACTAAACAAATCCTAGATTAATAAATAGACAATTCATTCTCTTTTGTCCATTTTGTCCTCAACTGGAAGACTTAAAGCTCCACATCTCTTTTGTACATTGTGTTTATCAATATGTCTGTTAGCATATCTCTTTATATTCCACCCAGGTGGACACAATAGCGTGGATTTTTTTCTGGGTGAAAGCTCCAAGCCTTGTACTCATACCTCTTCATTTTGAATATAACAAAAGAATTGATCTATCTGAGTCTGCAATTCCTTCAGTGCATTCTTGTGACTGATGAACTATCAACCTGGCCACAGAATACTACTTAAGAGTGCCTTTTTGAGTCCAGTGAAGAGAGTAATAAATTAATCCACACCTATCTCATTAAGCTCTACTAAAAACCTAAATCCATCAAGAAAGATATATTGTATAGAATGAACAGAACTTATGTATTACTGGAGTAAACTGAGGTTTAGTGTTTTTCAAAAATAAGTCTGAGCCTCCATAGAAAACACGGACTCTACAGTTTAATAAATAGCACTGCACAGTCAGCACCGATTTTTGTACTATTATGGTTAAACTTTCTTGCAATCAGCAAGGAGGTTATTACCTCAATTTTATTATAAATATGAAAAACAATGCTTAATTAAAATTATGAGGGCATATTACTTTGCATTTTCCAGTAGTTTATTATACGGTGGGGTCTCTTCAACACGCATCACCTCCTCCTCTGGTGACATTCCACAATCTTTGCCTTCTGGCCAGTCCATGATCACTTCCAAGATTCCTGGGAGACTGGGGTTTCCTATTCGAGCCCACTGTGTGATCAGTGCAACTTACTCCACATAGCATCGGTTACATGATGTTAAGACAGGACTCTCCCTTTGAATGTCCAGCCCAGCACTGGCAACTGGGTGCCAGGAGGAGCTGTGCGTCAGTACCAATCAATTCCAAAGCAGCTTGAAATCCTTCATATGCTGCCAATATCTCTTTTCCAGTTGGAGTATAGTGGGCCTCAGATCCTCTGTATTCCCAACTCCAAAACCCCAGGGGTCAACCTTGAGTCTCCCCTGGTGCTTTCTGCCAGAGGCCCCAGGTAGGACCATTCTTCCCAGCTGTGGTGTAGAGCACAGTTTTACATCTTGTCCTGGCCAGACTGGCCCAAGGGCTACTGCATGAACTATCTCCTCTTTAATTTGTTCAAAGGCTTGTCGTTGCTCAGGCCCCCATTTGAAATCATCCTTCTTTGAGGTCACTTGATAGAGAGGGCTTACAATAGAACTGTAATTTACAATATGCATTCTCCAGAAGCCCACAGCACCTAAGAAAGCTTAGGTTTCTTTTTTGCTAGTTTGTGGAGACATAGCTACTATTCTGTTGATCACATCTGCCGGGATCTGATGACATCCATTTTGCCATTCTGTTCCTAGGAACTGGATCTCCTGTGCAGGTCCTTTGACCTTACTTTGTTTTATGGCAAAGCCAGCTTTCGGAAGAATTTGGACAATTTTCTTCCCTTTCTTAAAAACTTCTGCTGCTGTGTTGCCCCATACAATGACATTGTCAATGTATTGCAGGTGTTCTGGAGCTTCACCCTTTTCCAGTGCAGTTTGGATCAGTCTATGGCAGATGGTGGAGTTGTGTTTCCACCCCTAGAGCAGTCAGTTCCAGATGTACTGGACACTCCTCCAAGTGAAAGCACACTGAGGCCTGCACTCTGCTGCCAAAGGGATTGAGAAAAACATATTAGCTATATCAGTTGTGGCATACCACTTGGCTGCTTTTCACTCCAGTCCGTGTGGAAGTTCCCACATGTCTGGCACAGCAGCACGCAGCAGTGGCATAACTTCATTCAGGCCACAATAGTCTACTGTTATTCTCCACTCCCCATTAGAATTTCACACTGGCCATATGGGGCTATTAAAGGGTGAGCGAGTCTTGCTGTTCACTCCTTGTCTCTCTAGTCAATGAATTGGCTTATGGATGGGGATCAGGGAGTCTCGGTTGGTTTGATATTGCCATTGTGGTAGTGATCAGCACCTGTTGTTCCTCAACCCTCGGCAACCCCATGTCACAAGTTCCACTCCCCATTAGAATTTCACACTGGCCATATGGGGCTATTAAAGGGTGAGCGAGTCTTGCTGTTCACTCCTTGTCTCTCTAGTCAATGAATTGGCTTATGGATGGGGATCAGGGAGTCTCGGTTGGTTTGATATTGCCATTGTGGTAGTGATCAGCACCTGTTGTTCCTCAACCCTCGGCAACCCCATGTCACAAGTGTCCTCCAAAAGACCAGGTAAGGTAGACAGCTACTTAATTTCCTCTGTCTCCAAGGAAGCTATACCAAAATCCCATAGATACCCTTCTGGGTCCTTGAAATACCCTCTCCTGAGGCAGTCTATGCCAAGGATGCACAGGGCCTCTGGGCCAGTCACAATGGGGTGCTTTTGCCACTCATTCCCAGTCAGACTCACTTCAGCTCCCAATACAGTTCACTGTTGAGATCTTCCTGTCACTCCAAAAATACAGATGGGTTCTGTCCCTTTATAGCTTGATGGCATTAGAGTACACTGTGCACTGGTATCCAAGAGAGCCTTATACTCTTTTGGGTCTGATGCATCAGGTCATTGAATTCACACAGTTCCGTAAACCCAGTTGCCCCTTTCCTCTGCCAGGCTGAAGGCAGGGCCCTTCTAGTCCTGATCATAGTATTCATTACTCACTTCTCTTAAATACAAATTAGGAGTCCCTTCAAGAGGATTGGAAGTAAGATCAGCCTTTCTATTCTGTCTGCCTGCTGGAGACTAGAGCAGCAATTTTCCTGGAAGAACCTCCATTTGTGATTGTTTTCCCTTGCAACTCGTACCTGTGCCTCCAAGGTCAAGGTAGGTTTTCCGTCCCACTTCCTCATATCCTCTCCATGGTCAGGCAAGTAAAACCACATGGTGTTTCATTGTGCGTACCCTCTATATCCTCTCTCTTGAGCAAAAGAACTCTTACTTCTAATAGCTGAGATATTGGTCTGTACAAGTGGGGAGTGAGACATATCGTCTTTGAATCCCTGAAACTCCTGGAACAGTTTCATGGCTATCATGTCTAGCAGTTTCTCCACAGGTGAGATGAGGGAAGAAGAGAGATTTTCTTCATATTGCCAGAGTTGTATAACCATACCATCCACTGCTGGCACCTCTTCTTCTTTCCAGCTCAGTACTGCCAATGAGTTGGCATACAACAGTGGTGCTCTCTGTACAAACTTCCGCCACATGGGTCATGCATATTGGACTTCATCTGCATTTTTGGGTAACTACTCATGGTCCAGGTCACTATAAATTACCTCCAGCACACCTAACTCCCTCAAGTATTGGATACCTCTCTCCGTGGAGGAACTCTTGCCCAAATGCATCTTCCTTGAAGGGATACCTTTCCTTCATACCTGACAGGAGTTGCCTCCAGAGGCTAAGGACTTGTCCTTCTTTTCCAATCACTTTGTCAATCCCCCTTTCCCTAGAAATGGATCCCAGCTGCTTGGCTTCCTTAGCCTCTAATTCCAGCCTATTGGCCCTGTTATCCCTGCATCAGAGCAGCCAGGTGACAATGTGCTCGCCTGGATGATGGACGAAATGTTTTACATGTCTTGATCACTCAGGGATAGGGATCCGGTAGTTATCGTCTCATCTGCTTCCTCTTCCTCCTCTCCTTCTTGTGATGGCCCTGCTTTTTCATCATCTCTTACTAAGAGAGCTGACTTTCTCTTCCAAGATTATTTCATGTTGCTGTGGTTTGACCCCAAAGGGTAATGAGACCATGCAGCCCCTCACTCACTCCCCATCTTCCCGGTGGGGTGAGGAGGAGAAACGGAGAGAGTGAGCTCATGGGTTGAGATAAAAACACTTTACCAAGATAGCAAAGGAAAAGATAAACATATATTAATTATAACAATAATGTATAAGGATAATAGAATATATAAAATGAACAATGCACAATTTCTCACCACCCGATGACCGATACAGCCCGTCCCAAGCAGCAGTCAGGGAGCAGGGATATTCCCTCACAGCTCTCCCAGAACAGCAAGTTCCAGAGAGAGCATGAGGTAACAGACAGACGAACAAACAGGTCCAAACGAAATAAAACAAAAATAAGGTAACAAGAAGGGAACATGAACAGAAAATGAACCAAACAAGGAACCAGAGCCAGGGGACACTGGTTGACCCTCACTTATACAGGGCATGATGTCTATGGTATGGAATACTCTCTTTGGCCAGTTTGGATCAACTATTCTGGCTGTGCCCCTCCCAAGTGTTTGCACCTGCACATCAGCAAAACCTGGGAAACTGCAAGATGTCCTTGATTGTTCAGCAGCAACAAACAACATCACATCAGCGTACTATCACCATTTTTCACGTCCTAAATCCAAAACACAGTAGCTGCTGAAGATAAAACTAGCTCCGTCCTGGCTGAAACCAGAACACATGTATAGGGTTGATGATACTGGTGCAGGCTGGTCGTCTGGCTTAGCTGCAGTGCCTGTTGCAGGGGTTGGACTAGTCACAGTGCCTGTCACATTGTCATGAGATCCAGAGACTTTCTCTTCCTTTTGAGGGCACTGAACAGTGTTGAACAGGGCTTGATAGGCATGGCCCAGGCCCCAGTGCATTGCAGTGATTCATGCTCCTTGGAACTGCCAGGGTGACAGCATACTTCTTCCAAATATTCTCCTAGTGTTCCAGGATTCTGCACTTGTTCAGGAGTGAAGTTCCAAAACACTAGAGGTGTCCACCATCTTAGGCATTTGCCCATGCTGTTCCACACACCCTGCCACTCATGACTATCCAGTCTTGGGGCAGATCTCTTGATGATATTGCCTGTTAACCTTAGACAAAACTGAAATAATGTTCCCAAGAAATACCCATAGAAGTATATAACTACCAAAGGATGTTCAAGATACTGAAATGTTATTGTAATGAAGAAGGAAGTCGTAGAAGTGAAGATGTCGTTCTGTATTTCCTCCATAAAAAAACTCTCAGAGGAAGAAGCATAATTGTCTCCACGAGATGGTACCTGAAGTACAGTAATGGCTTGAGTACAAAGCTCAGACACCACACTAATCTCAAGGTCAGTATCCTAAAAACAAATCTCCCATGCAAAACATTACTAATTATCACAGAGTACATAGTCTGCAAAAGCTAACACCAATCTTTTACATGCACAGCAAAGATGAGAGTATGATGCAAATCAAATAAAGTAATATCATGACCCGCAACTGTTAACAGATATAAATCCCTTAATACACTCTGATTGATCTGTTATTATCTCAAAGCCTTCAAGTCCCATCTGGGCTGCCAAATAGGACTGCTGTGGCTTAGCCCTAGACAGCAACTAAGCACCACGCAGCTGCTCACTTGCCTCCCCTCACCCCACACCAGGTGGGATGGGGGAGAGAATCAGGAATAAAAAAGACTCATGGGTTGAGATTTAAAAAGTGTAATAAGACAGCAAAGGATATTACCGATAAAGGAATATGCAAAAAAACGGGTGATGCACAATGCAACAATTGCTCACCACCTAGTGATCGATAGACCGTCCCTGAGCAGCAATTCCCACCCCCTGGACAACTCTATTTTTATATACTAAGCATGATGTCATATGGTATGGAATATCCCTGTGCACCTCCTCGCTGGCAGAGCAGGGGAACCTGAAAAGTCCTTGACCGCGTATAAGCACTGCAACTACTTAGCAACAACTATAAACATCAGTGTGTTATCAACATTATTCTCGTACTAAATCGAAAACACAGCACTATACCAGCTACTAGGAAGAAAATTAGCACTATCCCAGCCAAAACCAGGACAAAAAAGAAAACATTAAGATGTCAACTCTCTTCTATTAGCAGTAGTATCACATATTTCCTTTGATGCGTACTTAAATTTTCTATTATAAAACTATACTGTATTTCACAGAATCAAAAAGACTACATATTCTGAATATAAATTTGAGTAGATGCATTTGTCAGACATTTTTCATATTTTAAATGCATGTCCATATTTAAAGATGCAAAGTGATTTAATACTTTCTATAAAATTTAATGACTTCAAAGTCAAAGGTCAGTCAGTGACAAATAGTCACTTCTAATTGCTATGCTAAATAAAATATAACAGTTCAGTTTGGAATTGAAAAAAGCCCTTCCTCTTCAGAGAGAACGTGATAGTTTTGTACTTTTGTCTGTTTTTACTGAATACACACCTTTATAGAGGCACTGAATCTGCTTTAAGGAAAAGTGAACTCAATGGATTTTGCAAAGAAACAGTGTTTACATCTCAACAATATGTTATGAAAACACACACCAAAATGATCTTTTCTACAGCTAAACACTTGCATTAATTTATGGTGAGATAAAGTTAGATATTTTTTCCTTAACTATATTAAAGAAGTCAAGAATACCATCTTCCAAAAACTTTCATAGGAAATACATGTTTTTTAATTATGTAATTACATATAGATTGTATATTCTTCAACTTATTGTAACTCATTTATTCAGCATTTTGCTACAGAAACGTAAAATATAAGTGAAAGACTTTTTTTTTTTACTTCAATTTGTTTCCTACCAGTAGGGGGTCTCTGTCCTTAATTGAGGAAAATGATTTTACAGAAACATAAGTAAAAATGCATCCTGGTACACTGCAATGTACTAAGACTACTTAATTATGGCTACTATTTTATGCATAATTATTCATAGTTATGCATTTAGAATCATTATTGGAAAACAGTGGATTGAAAAGAGAAATGATATAGGTAGTAAAACACATAACAAGATCAGATGAAGTATTTAGATATATGTCTGTGTTTTATGCTAAGATTCAACAATAAGTATCAAGATACAACTTGAAAAATCCACTATCAACTCATTTAGCAATGTGTGATTTTGAATATGATTTTATGTATGTCATCAGAAGATTTATTTATGACTTGGAAACCTAAATCAAGACCTATTTCTGTCAGTGGACATTTTCACATTTTTTTTTTTTTCCTCCTAGTGCCCAA
>KL287497.1:27870-41261 GCA_000699545.1 Podiceps cristatus | reverse complement strand
TTGGAATGGGCTGCCCAGGGAGGTGGTGGAGTCACCCTCACTGGGGGTGTTTAAGGAAGGTGTGGATGAGGCATTGTGGGACGTGGTTTAATGGACATGGTGGTGTTGGTTGATGGTTGGACTTGATGATCTTATAGGTCCTCTCCAGCCTTAGTGATTCTGTGATTCTGTGTGAGGAAGAGAGTCAGTGTGACTTTGTAAAGAAAAAGGTTTTCAAACATTTCCATTGTACCTGAAGATCAGACTTGTTTTCAGAAAGTCTAGTACTGCGTACAGTATTTTTTTTTTTTGTAAGGAGAGCATCTAAGAAGTTGCTACAAAGTCTGTAAGCCAGAGAGCAGCTATTGAAGCTTTAATTTATTTTCTAGTATTGCTGTTTGCTTTTCAGGATAGCACATACATTCTCTCTGTGGTGGTTTTTGGTTTTGTTTTTTGGTTGGTTGTTTTTTTTTCTTCATGTTGTGTGAACATATATATTATATGTAGAAACACGCATAAGCAAGAGGGTATGTGAAGAGAAGTAAGAATTTACTTGTGCAGTGATGTTTAGGTATAAAAAGCTACTTTTACTGTGAAATGGATTAAGAGGACATCAGTTTATTGTTGTTTTTTTTTTTTTCTTTTTTATTATTTATTCTAGTGATAGCATTTATTCTTCACTCTAACAAGAATAAAATCCACCAGTTCAGGGCAGCTTATCACCTCTTTCTGAATTTAAAAGCTCACCAGCATTATTATGTTTGTTAGATATAGCATTGTTTTGGGACATATTTCTGGGGTATAGCTCAGTTATATTTGCCCTTTGGGAATGATCTCATTGAGGTAGCATACATGCTCTTTTCTGCTCCTTTTTGTTTCAGCTATGGAGATCAAAAGGTTTACTGGAGTTCATGTTGCTACTGCAAAAAGTTTATTTTTTAAAAAAATGTATTATTCAGTATTTCTCCCATTTCTCTTACAGTACCAGCTGTTCAGGTAGAGTTTTTTTGTTTTAACGACCATTTCCCGGGAGTCCTTTCCACAATTGTGGCTCTGTAAATGATAATAGCATCAACCTAAAACAAGATTCAGAAAGGCACCGCCCTGAGCTTTTCAGGGATAAGATGTATGGCGTTAAGGACCCCAAATCCTTAAGGTCTTTCTCTGCTTTGCAGAGTCAGATCCCTAGTTAGGCAGAGAGCTTTCATAGTGTGGCTCAGCTCTCCTGTACAGACTGATAAGGAACAGCTGAGCTTTAGTCTGTTGTTATCTGGAGTGAAAACTGACCCCTGCAGAACTGCAAGGTGTTTGAGAAATGTAAATAAAACAATGATGATTTTTAGAAGCATTCAGTCTAATGCTCTCTCACCAGGTGGTTTCCTAGGGGAGGCTTGCTTTCCTCTTTTCCTTTCGTTGCCCTTTGAGGAAATGAAGTTTCCAGGCTTCACAGTATGAACACCCTGTTCCCCCCGCTCTCTCCTGCATAGCCCCATGTGCTGGAGAAGGCACTGTATCCCCAGCTCACTTTTGAAGGACCCAAGCCTTGCCCCATACACTTCCCCCCCCCCCAAACAAAAAAAAAAAACCCCCCACACCCAAAAAAAAAAAAAAAAACCAAAACAAAAAAAAACAAAAAAAACCCAAAAAAAACAAACAAAAAAAAAAAACCCCCCACACCCAAAAAAAAAAAAAAAAACCAAAACAAAAAAAAACAAAAAAAACCCAAAAAAAACAAACAAAAAAAAAAAACCTCCCTGCTCAGGGAGAGCACAAACATACCTGTGTCAGGCTGGCAGGTCAGACCTGAAACAGTTCTGCTGCTGTAAGCCCGTGATCCACGTGGTCTTCCACAAACCTCCCATCCCTTGACCACGGCAGCCTGGCTGCCTCCTCACCTGCACTGGGAGAAGGGGAGGGACAGGGTGCTTCCCAGCCCCTTACATTCTCCTCACACCCAGTAGATACAATGGTTCAGGTATGGTCTCAAATTTGAGGTGCTGTTTAGAGGAGTTTGGTATCATAGAGGTTCAATAGGAGACAGCTTACTTTGACTTGTCAAGTTTTAGGTGCCTCTTTTAGGCTTTCATCTAGACAGATCTTCTATTGTAATATCGACCTGTAAGAATAGATTTGTAAGTCCATCCTCTCGTCACCAATTAAAGTGGAAGTAATTTAGCACAAGGAGGTCTTGCAGGATCAAACTCGGCAGTTTTCACGCACCTTATGCTCAAGCGGAGGTACTACCTATTTAAGCATGAAAAGTCTATAAAACATCCACTTCTGTCCCTTGCCATGATGTACTGCAGCTCCCAGGACTGCATTCAGTATGCAGCACAAATCAAATTTCTAGACAACCAGGTCTGTGTTCCTACTTCACTTGGTTATAAGACAGTAATTCATTTTCCATTAATTTTCACAGAGATTATACTTTCTTGAATATTAACAAGAAGGCGGTTAGAACCAAAACTTAATCCAGAACTTACAGCAAATAGAAATAACAGCTTTTTGTTTGTCTTAGTGTCATTGATCTTTTGAATCAATACCATTCATAAAGATAAATGTCTGGCAGAATTAATTTCACGTAACTTCAGGCATCTACAGTAGACGTAGCTCCACACCAGGTTTTCTCACTTCTTTCCAAATTGTTAGTGACAAGAAACAGGCATTAGAGAATGATTCATCTGAACTTGTTGGGGCAACCAATTAGTCTGTAATTTAGGGTGACACAATGGGGATACAAACGCCTGCTTCTTCCCAGTGACAGTGGTGCAGCCCAAGCCGGCGCCCTCAGGCAGAGGCACTCATCCAGAAGAAAAACGTTTTTTCCAGGCACGACTTCTTCTGCGTGAAGTCGTGTGCGCAGCCCCGAAAGTTGCTGCCTGCACGGGAAAGGGACCTGAACGTGTATGCCTGCTTGACAGATCATTTGCTTTACTGGTAACGATTGCTTAGCTTGTCTGTTTGGTGCTTTTCTCTGAGTGGGTAAAGATGAACAGATACCAGCAAAAGGCTAAAAGTTTAAAAGTTTATTTGCTTTACGTGTTATTGTTTCTGTAATAAGAACAACACTAGGAAACATTCGTTAATTATGTTTTATTTGTTTAAAAAAAAAAAAAAAAAGCAAAACCAAAAAACTCTAAAGGATAATAGCTTTTAGAATAGGGTAAATATGTTTTTGGGTTTTGTTGTGTTTTTTCTTGGTGGTTTTTATTTGTTTTTTGGGTTTTTTTCTGAGGGTGCCAAAGCTCTTCCAGGAAAGACTTTTTTCCTCCAAGAGTGAAAATAATTTTCTTTCCAACCAGACTTCAGAATGTTTCCCTCAGGAAGACAAACTTCTTTCCAGTTGTAAGATTCCTGTTCAAGACCCATTATATCAGGATATGTTAGCATATTGCTTTTGCATATGTGAGCACTATAATTTGCTCCTCACACTCTTGCTTACTCAATTCCTTTTATGTGTAACTACATTTTATTTTGATGATGATTAATAATCCTTCATTGTTTTAGAATATTTAAGCCAACAGCAAATGGCAAAGCAGCGCTGCTTAAATTCCAAACATACCTGTCTAGTTCAGGCCTTAGGCTCCTACCTCACAAGCCAAAATCATTACCAGTCCACAGAGCTCCATGTTGCAGTGGTAGTATTGCATGTGTACAGCAGCTGCAGATGAATTTTGGCTGAGGCTTTTGTTCCTAAATGCATTTATTAGATTGGAATTGAGGTACCTGTGGGGATCAGAATATATGAAACAAGGGATACTCTGACTTTTCCCATTAAGGAAAAATTGTGCAACAGCAGTGCTGGCCTGGTACCCACTGCAAAGTGTCTTCAGGGGTATGGAATGGCATGGACTCAAGAAGCACTACTGCAGCACTTATAAGCTCTGCATGCCCTTGTCTTCAGATTTCAGTCCTTTGAAGCTCTCTGGGACTAAAACTGAACTCCTGTAGTCAGCAGAGCAGGAGCTCCTTTGCAGCTCTGCTCCTGCAGGGGTTTATAGACAAGAGGGAAATGTGTATTTATATTTATTCCATAGCAAATGAAAGCTGATGATGTGATCAGTTTGTGGTGGTAGAGGTGTGTACTTGTGCTATGGTGTCAACAGTGTTGTTTCATGTATCATGGTGCATACTATGCATTTGAAAAGCCTGGACTATTCATGATTGAATTTAATGTGCTGGTTTTTTAATAGGACATAATTAAGTTAATTCAACCAGAGAAAACTGGCATTTTCAGTTGTTCCCTGCAAAGTGGAATAGCTTGAAAAAGCAGCAGTAAAACCTGCACCTTGGACCAGTTAGTTATATTCTAACAGGTTAGTTATGTTTGTTGGCCTGGCAGAGGTGTAGGTTCAGGTTCTTCTTGGAAAAAGAGAGGATTTGAACTGATCTCTCTGCTGTTTTAAACCACCCACCATATGAATGGGCTAAGGACAGGAATGGCACTCGAATTTGTGTTTGGGAGAAGAGAAGACTAAATTCAAAACTCAACTCTGGTACCAAAAGCAAGAAACTCCCTGCAGCCAAGGTGCAAGGGTGCTGTCTGAGCCATGGAGAAAGGTAAATCCTTTTAAAGAATTGACCGAGGGAGGATCCCCTTACAGAGCTGGTGTGCAAGTGTAAATTGCACAAACAAATCAAAAAGGATCATCCTTTGTTTTAGTAGCTGCTACACTAAAATGAACTATTAATAAAAACATGAATCAACTAAAATGAATATACAAGCCTATCAGTAGAACTTGCATTTAAGATGGTCTGAGCAAGACAAAGATAAAATGTACCTAGGCACCAAGGTCACTTTCATTCGAGAAGTTTGTTAGGTCATCAGGGAAATAATTACAGCCAATGGAAGGGAAAAACGAAGAAGCAAGCGCTTGCAAGCCCAGACCGGCAGGCACCAAATGGCAGCGTAGGGGCAAATAGCAGCAAGGTGTTTGCCAATAATGTAATGCAAAGCTTGTATCCTACTGAACAAAGGTTGAGATTATTGGCATTTGAAACGCATTCATCACCAGTATCCATCTGGGGGAAGGCTGCATCAATAGTACTTGCCCTTGCTTGATTTCCAGTCTTTGGTGATTTGAGCTTGGCTGCTGAGATCCACAGTGAAAACTCTCTCTCCTGGCTGAATTTTAGCCTATGTGCAGCTCAGTTATGAAATTCTGTGCAGTTGCTCCAACTTTATGAGGATCATGCCTCAGTTTGGAAAAAAAAGTCTCTTTGGGACACGCTGTATTATCAAAACTGCACAGTTGAACATTTCTGTTGTTCTTCTGAATGCGACAGCGTTCATCAAAATGTAGCTGCTTTTTTATTGCTTAGATTTGAACACATATTTCCTTGCTGTCTTTTTCTTTTGTTTATTGAAAGATGGCTGTACAGGAACAATTTCATACTTTTTTTTGTCAAGGTGTACAGACCTGGAGGAATTAATTTCTTTTGTCATATGGGAAAGCTGTCTGCTACCTTGTATCTCTGCTGCGCAGTGGAATTCTTCTCCAATTTCTAGCCCAGAGGATAAGGAAAGTTGAAAGGCCAGGCCTATCCATTATCTTGCCATTGTGCTTTTTAAAAATAAGTTGACGTCTTGAAAGCAGGTGGGAGTAACAAGCATATTGATTTAATTTTAATGGGATTAGTGTATGTAAGTTGCCCAGGCTATTTTGAAAATACTCACAAATGTGTTCTGTGTTATTGTAGATCTGGGAGGGAGACCCTCCCAGGCTTATTGCCTTCTTCAGGCACCCAACACAACTTGCTGAAACAGAACGTACTGCTTTCCAGTTTTTAAGGAAAACTGTGGAGTGTACAGTTCCGCACCCACCAGGCATCAGTGCTACCACAGCTGTACTCACTAGGCTGTACCCTGCACCAGACGCATTTAGATGTTACATGCCCAATTGCCACGCACGAGAGGGGAGATGCGGGGCCAGGCTTACGGTGCGCAGGGGGTGAAGCGCTTCTGAATGGTCCGTGCAGTTTCTGCCCGTGTACATTGAGTCCTGTTGAAATCCCACAGCAGCTCCTGGAAAGCCTTCCCTTACGCCGAGCGATGGCCCGTGCTGAGCAAACTCGCCCAGCTCCGCAGGTGTTCACCTCCTACCTGCACCTGTCCACCCATTATAATATCTAGTGATCTAATAACAGCAATCGTGTGGTTCTCTCTGCTTCACCCGATGCTTCACATCTGCTGAGCATTTCTAGCACAGCATGGAAGAGCATTATCTTGGTTTACAGCTTATCTTGTTCTAACAACATCAGAAATACCAGCCATCAATTTGAGAGCAAACCAATTGCAGGTGTGTCAGCTGGCTACAATTATATTCACGGGCTCGAACTCATCTTGTGTCAGCTCGTCATAACTGCAAATCTGCACAGTTTTAAAATTATTTATTGTCATACAGATGAACCAGATGACCTAATCAGCCTGGGGTTTATGATTCATATGAAGAACAGTAACTGATGTTAGTCAGAAAAGAAACATCTGAACAAATTTCCATTAAAATAAGTTTTTCATATTATGACATTTATTTCATGAAACATTAACTCCATTTTCTGCAGACTATTTTAATATTTAGAGTTAAAGGTTTTTCTCTCACTTTTGCAGTACTAGGTGACTATAATAATGCAGAATATATCATGAAGTTTACAGAGAGCTGTAAATCTGAAACAATGTTACAGCTCAAAGACAGAAATGAAACAAAGTCCAAAGAGAAAACTGTCAATGAAAATTGGTAGAAATTGGATATGTATGTAAATTACAAAAAATAATCTACTGAAATTCATAGGGCAAATAACTCTAGCTTCTACTATTACTTGGCACCAAATAGAAACATTTCATTGAAAATGCTGCTGCTAGAGAAACGAACTGATGAACATAAATTGAACATAAATTGCTGCAGGCAAACTGGAGTACCAAACAGAAAAGGAACAGAAAAAAAGAATGCTGTTTGTATACATGTATGTGCCTGTGCACACAGAGTATTATGTGCATATAAACACCTGCAAGTCTCGGAGATGGGTTGGACTGACAAGGATTCCCAGCCCAGCAAGTTTCCCAGGTGTAAAACCCTCGGCCACGTTCGCCGGGGTTGGAGCCGCCCCTGGGCTACAGGTGGTGGAGCCCATCCGGGTCCTACCACTGGACAGGACGGGACATCCACTACGGTCAGAGAGAAGAGGGACGGAGGGATGAAATCAGGCTGTGAATTCCATGCCCTGCTAATTGACTAATTTAATATATTAGGCTGTTATATAAGCTCTCAGGCCAAAATCTTTTTTCTTTTCCATCTGGAATGACTCCATTATTTCTGATAGTAAGGGGGGAAACTGAGATTTTACCTTACCCCTCCTCCCCTCCCATTCTTTGCTCGGAGTCCCATCCATATCGCTAGGTGCCTTTTTGAATGAAATCGTTGCCCTAAGGACACTCATTACTAAACGCTAAAAATACATATAGAAATATGTATATATATATATATATGCGCATGTAAACACCTCTCTTCCTCCCACACGCATAGATGACATAAATCTATCTCTGCAGTTTCCTAGAAACCATACTACAGATGTGGTATTTAAGAGTGAATGTGGCTAACGTTTATTACACTTGAACTGTATTGTGGGTAATTGTCCAGTAATAACCTTTGGTAAATTATATGAAGCCTTTACTTTACTTAACAGGGAGTGCAGGCTCCCCAAACTCTAATATTATCATCATTCAAGATAATGAGCAACACAAACCATTCTATTACCAATCTAAAAGTAATAAATGTCAAAGTAAAGAACTATGCAATATTCTGGCCTGGAAGAACAAAGGACAAAAGTAATGATAATGCCTTTTTATATTTGCGGTCTATTATATCATGCATAACAAATGACCCTGTAATTGTAGACAGTGTTATTTTAACAGGTTGTAAAAAGAAAATGGTGGGAGTGGGAAGGGGGTGTTTTGAACACTGCCCTGACAAATGCTGCAGAGCTGGTAAATTGAAATACCTGATGTTTTATTTGAATTTTATTGTAGGGAGGATGCTGGATTATTCTGAAGCTGTTTTGTTTATCACCATGATCACCTAGAACTCTGCAATGTGACACCAAGATCCTTGTTTGTGACGTTGGTGGTTTTACTAATAACTTGGTGATAGACTCAGCTCTCCTCTGACACAAGCATAAGCAAGGACAAAAAATACATTTAAAGCACAGGTTATTGATTTATGTAAATTCCTAATTTGGGCACTTATAGATCATTCAGAGGTCACACAGAATTTGGGCATTTGTTCATTATGAGCCTGAGAGTTAACAGCAAGTAACGTGCGCTCTGTCTACTGCTGTGGAAACAGTGGTATAGATTCAGCTACTCGTGGATTTAGGGTGACTCTGCTTTGAGGTATCTTGGCTTATTTTTTCTATTAAAAAAAGCAGAAGCTAGTCAGCAATTTGATCAGCATTTAGATTAATTTTTCTAAAGTTAGGGATGAAGGAAATTGCCTGAAACTGAGGAATCCAATGCCCCAGGTACCCTTTTGTAAAAGTAGGATAATTCTTACTTTCTTGCACCTTAAGTTCATTGCCTATTTTGAGAAAAACTTCTTGCTGAACAAACGCTACCTCTTAGTTTGCACGTGCTTCATGTCAACATGTGAAGGTCTGGAAAGCAAGGCATTTACTAAACCAAATATTTAAATGGCACTATTCTCTATGTGGTTGAAAGAATTCATTCACACAGCTTTGATGTACTAAGGAGGCCAACAGCACAAGTGACAGTTATACTTTAGATGTGATTCACCAATATCCACAGTCAAAGTCTGTTCCCTGGTACCTAGGCCTGGAGTAAATCTGTCCATCCTTCTCTTTCTCTAGATCTACACTTGTGGACATGGGAGTAGCATTTAGTGGTAAGGGGAAAAGTTGATAGTTCATTATCCAGAAGTGAACCCTTTGCTGACATTACGTCCTGGTTTCAGCCAGGACAGAGCTAGTTTTTGTCTGCAGCAGCTCCTGTGTTTTGGAGTTGGTATGTGAAACAAGGTGACAGCACGCTGCTGGTGTTCGCTGCTGCTGAACGACCAAGGGCATCTTGCAGTTTCCCAAGTTTTGCTAACGAGCAGGTTCAGACACTTGGGAGGGTACAGACAGAATAGTTGATCTAAACTGGCCAAAGAGAGTATTCCATACCATAGACGTCATGGCCAGTATAAGTGAGGGTCAGCCATTGCCCCTCAGGTTCTTCTTTTTGCATGTCCTGTTTGCATGCCCTTTTTGCCCTTGTCTTTTGCCTTGTTGCCCTTACCCCTTTCCTTTGGGTTCGGGTTCCTTGTTCGGTTAGTTTTCTTTTCACGTTTCTTTCTTGTTATCTTATTGTTGTTTTATTTCGTTCGGGCCTGTGTGTTCGTCTGTCTGTTCCCTCGCGCTCTCTGGGAGAGCTGCGGGGGAGCATCCCTGCTCCCTGACTGCTGCTCGGGACGAGCTGTATCGGTCCTCGGGTGGTGAGAAATTGTGCATTGTTCATTTTATATATTTTGTTATCCTTTTGCATTATTATTATTATTATTAGTAGTAGTAGTAGTATTAATAATATATTTTTATCTTTTCCTTTGCTGGCTCTGTGGAGTGTTTTTATCTCAACCCGGGAGCTCTCACTCTCTCTCCATTTCTCCTCCTCACCCCACGGGGGAGAGGAGGGGTGAGCGAGCGGCTGCGTGGTCCGGTTACCATTTGGGGTTAAACCACGACACATTATATTGCCTTATAACTCACTTGATTCTTTATGCCTTCCCTAATGTGGCCATTTTTTACCCTCTCTTGCCCAACATGAAAGATTCCATCAGCTTCCGGACCCTGTAGGGTCAAGCCCATGTTGTTTCATTACGTGAAATTCTGCTTTGACTTGCTTTGGTATGTTGTTATCAGCTGGCATATAGACCATAAATGACAATTATTATATTAAATTGAACTAATCTTACTTGTATTATCTTTATTAAGCTGGTTTAATAAAATGCCTTTGGCATTTGTTTGCTGTTCATAAAGTCATGCTACTTCACCACCTCAAAGATGAATCCACAGAAGTGTTTGTCAGAGAGAAAACAGGCCCTCAGAACAAAGCTGTAAAATTTAGGTTTGCACTTGTACCACTGCTTAACAGAAGCGACAGAAAAAAATAGCAAGCAGTTATTTTGCATATCTCTTTCCTTCTCAGGGAAAACAAATGATTAAACTTCTCAATATTTGCATTTTCCCCATCAGCATACATCCCAAACCTGTCAAGTGAGTGGTAGGGGGTGGCAGCGCCTATCGCATCTCTGCTTTTGGAAAAGATCAGAACTTGAGCTTCCTGATGGCACAGCCATACTGCAGTTTCCATAGCAGATCTCAGAAAAGATGTTCTCTACGAGAGTTATTTAAACAACTATTTTCAGGTAAGTTCCAGAATAATGAACACAGCTTGTGTTGTGTTTTATTTATGCTCCTTCTTCCTCATATCTAAATGCGTGTTATGTGCTTATCTATATGTTCATCTGTTTCTGTTTGTCTGTAATTTTATGTGGTAGCATCTGTGAGTGGTAGTTTTGTATAATAACTTGTATATAAGTGAAATCAACAGTTGGGTTTAAGGACTGTGTTCAGTAAGCAGAGAAGTCTTGGATGACTGTTGCTAGTTACTATGGATTGACTGCTACATAGTTGAGATGTGAAGAGAGATTTAGTTAAACTGTCTAGATGTCAAGATTATTGTCCTCTTTCCTCAGGCTACTGCAGAAAAGAAATCTTGCTCCTTTTGATCTGAAAAAAAAAATTCATATATACGACAGAATCGTCTTTTGGCTCACTGACTCCCCATCCCAAATGGCATTTGGTTGCTCATCAGACTTTGTCAGTCTCAGAAATAGTTTCAGGATGAACATATGTGAATCCATCCTCAGACAAAAGTGTAGATGTTAATGCTGCCACTGAGCTGGGAGCAAGATAAGTGACAATGTCCAAGATAGTCAGGGGAAAATAATTAGGGATAATGTTTTGGGATTGCTTATATATTGAGTTTTAATTTCCAATATATTGTTGAAACTGAGTGAGAAGCTACAGGAGTGTTCCAGTGTCTGAAGGTAGGAGTGTAGAACTTCAAATAGTACAACTGAGGTACAGGAAGTTTCAGAAGGAAGGAGAAATCCCAAAATTGTTTCTCTGTGGAAAAAAAAATACTAAAGTCGCCTATTGTTAATCCAGCTTTCAGCCTATTTGATATTGCACAAAATTAATATACAAATATGATTTATCCTTCTTGAACTACTTCTGCAAGGTTTAGGGGTTAGATATTCCTTCCAAGCCACCAAACAAATTAATAGTAACATTATTATAGCCCAGGAAAATTTTCCTTTTTCCAGTCCTGTTCTGTGCAACAATGCTTGCTCATTAAATCTCAGTTCTGTTGTGCGGGGCTTCATTATGAGCAGGGAAGTCGTCACATCTGAAATGGAATATCCATAGTTGTTCTTGCAAATGTCTGACAAATTGATCTGTTCCTCATCTTGCCAGCCTCCCACTATCTCAGCAGTTTCCCATGTTGATCATATATGTTGGTCCCCATGGCTGTGTCTCTGACCAGCCATTCTGAAATTATTGTGGGTTTATTTATGGAAACATGGAGAAGTTCTATTGGAATTCCTTATCACAGAGTCAAAACAGTTGCTCCTATTACTTACCTTATCACAACATGGTGTGCAGCACATCACCAGAGAAAGCAGCTACTTCTCTTAAGCTTGTTTCTGCAATTTACCCATTTTTGAAAGTCAATGTGTAAGCATCTCTTATACACATTTGTTTCATATATTAGAATAAAGCTTTTACTGACTACATATTTTTTGTCAAACTGAAGAAATGTATCACACCTTTAATTTTTACTGCTAGCCCAAAAGAGGGTTGATTTAACTCTTTTGAATAACAGGATATCTCCTGCATATGAATATACGATAGTTCATTTACGCCAAGCAAACTTCCTAAGCCTATGTTTTCACTACCTGTACTTCTGCAGAGCTTAGAAATCTTCAGTAGAGTCAGAAGCTATATTCTAATTTTTATCATCAAATGCATAATTGTGGTGAATAGAGCTTGAAGATGACAAATTCCACTTAATTGATTTCATCTTTTCCTAAACATTTCTAGTTATCTTCTAACATTAATAATAAGGCGACATTGGGGAAAAAAGTTGTTGGGTTTTCTTTAATCATCAACAATATTAAGGAATAGAATATTTTTTTTTTTTTATTTGGCATATTTTCTTACTTTCTTTGTTAGAGGAGAACATGCTTAGAGCTTTTTATTTTTCTTTTAGATGTTTTCCTAAAAAAGCTATTGTTAAAATTCCATTCTGTGTTAATTGTTCATAACACAATAAAGCAAATTTGGAAAAATTTTGATAGAAGTCATGTAAGCAGGCAGAACTGTACACTTCACTTGAAAATGGTTGAGTCAAGAGGATGCAATTGCAGAAAAACGGATATTACTGTAATGGTGCACATCAACATTTGGAGTGCCCCCTTTTCCCCTAAGGCATGTGCCGGCAAGCCTCAGGGAAAGCATGGGAACCAGCAGTGAGGACAGTTATACAATTAGCTGTCCATAAGGTGGTTTGGTTTGGGGGGTTTTTTTGGTTGGTTGGTGTTTTTAGTTTGCTGTTTCCATAGTAACTACAAACTCTTCAAACTTAGAGGTGCAGTTAGTCAAGAAACTAAATCTTCAGTGCAGGGTGATTGTCGTATTTTGAAAATAAGTTGTTCTGATCTAGAATTGTTCTTTATCTACTTCATCTCCCAAAATATCCTGTAAATGAAAATTCAGGATTGAAGATGGGTGAACAATTTTGACACGAAAGAGTTTTGCAAATACAGAAAAGCAATATACTTGTGCAATGTTTTGTACCACATGCATCTATAATAGTCATTGCAATATATGAAAGGTTAGTATTTCATGCTATATTGAAATAAACACGCTGCCACACATTGCTTCCTCTTCAAATAAGGGCAGATTTTTGATTACAGACAGTCTATTGATCGATTTTTCAAGTATGTCTCCCAAACATAGGACCAAAGTAGAAGGTATGGACCTTCTAGACGTGACTGTTTTTAGTGATAATAATGTACGTATATTGTTGTTAAAGAACGCCCTTAAACTCTATGTGTCACCACTTCATGCTGAGGACTCTGAGGTGTTAATTGTGCTTACTAATCCTTCTGTTATAGAAAAGGTAAAATACTACACATTCTGTCTAACTACATGTTTATTAATTGTTAATGTAACAATAAAACTTAACGGACTTAATAGTAAGTGCCAGTAAATTGTAAGTGCTAACAAGGACTGGTGGAAAGAAGAGTCAGAAACCTATTCCACACCTGTTTTATACACCTGAAAACACTCTTTTT